>PVLA01000268.1:256759-355418 GCA_004027455.1 Hydrochoerus hydrochaeris
GTGGGGGGGGGGGGGGGGAGTAAGATGTAAGGGAAGCCCGGCTCACAGGAAAGAACAAGCACTTTTCAACCCAGGCCACAGTACCCCAGAAGAGTTGCTGGGCTCTGACCCCAGGGCAGGACAGTGACACTGGAGAAGCCTTCAGCACACGCACTCTTGGCGGCTTCTACAAAGTCAGGAAGAACAGCTGTGAACGTGGTGACACCGGATCTAGAGGGAGACACATGTGTCCCCTCCTGAGTCCCCACCCTGTTTCAGCGGTTCATGCTCCCAGGGGTACAGCACCCGGCGACTCCTGCTTTAATGTCTTCTGGAGCAATGGAGGAAGCTCTTCGTGTTCCCCTTGTCAGTTATCCAAATTCAGCCATGCTCGGTGTGTTCCCAGGTCACCTAACTCTGCAAACATATAACTACTCCAGGGAATAAATGATGCAAGGAACCTGGTCACTGAAATGAAACTTCCTAAGCAAAGTAAAAGACTCAATGTTCACAACATGTTTGATGATGTCTCTGAGACCAAGAGTCCCAGCTCCTCTCCTGGGTGGGAAGGAGGGTGGGGTGGTGGTTCTGATCCCCAACAACACATTCAACAAAAAGGAACAACAACGTGTAGTCAGATGCTGTAGCAACCTTGCCAGTAATGAGCCAAGGGGAAGAGGAGGTCCGAGAAACCTCAAAACTCCCGGGCTGCTCACAAAACAACCAGGGCTTAGACATCACTTAATGCTGAAATTCACCAGGCACACGCCAGTAATCCCATCACTCCGGAGGCCAAGGCTGGAAGACCATGAGGAATTCACTGTGCAGACAGCGAGGTCAAGGCCAGTCTGAACTACACGGTGGGACTCTGTCTTAAAAACCACAACACACACCAAAAAAATATGAATTACTTGGATAAAAGTGCCTGCCTGAGAACTGAGACAGGCATGAGCAGTGAGATCATTTCTGTTCAGATTCATCTCAAAGAGAGATGGAGACACACTCGGTTCTCATTAAGGGCAAGAAGCTAAAGACACCAGAATCACTGAGAGCAAGGGCTCTGATAAGCAGTCCCGAATCTCAGTATCAACTTGGAGTTTCAGGTACCTGTAATGAGGCTGTGGCCAGCCAGCTGGACGAGTGACCGTGACCTGCCGATCACCGTGATCCGACAGGGGCCAATCAGAAAATGCCACCTTCAGTGCGGTTGGCAGAACCAAGTAGGATTTTGACAGGACGGCCTGGCTCTGCCGCCAGCCTGCAGAACGAGGGGTACTGGCCACCGTGGTCTCTCTCATTCTCAGAGCGTACTTCATTTCCCGCCTCTAATAAATGCAATGCAACCCACCTCACTACCTTTTTCATGTGTCTTGTCCAGTTCTAGACATCAAGGGCCATTACCATCTCAGGCAGACCGTGAAACATCCCTGAGCCTCCATTTCCTCCTCTGTGAAATGAAAATCACAGTAACCACATTCATAAGGTTTACTGGAGGATTAAATGAGTTACTACTGCATGTCAAGCAGTCATGGGAGTGTCTGGTCCACAGAAAAACATGTCTCATGAGTTATCTGTTAATTACAGCTGTTGCAATTTAGAGGAAACATAGTAAAAAGCCAGCACTCAAGGAATCAAAAGGTGATCTGACAGGGGGCATTAAGAACTTGTTGCTCCCTCTAAGAAAAAAAAAATACCATTAAGGTAAGGACTAAAAATGGTCAGAAAATCGGCAGGATTTCAAAAGAATCTAAATAAGAAACACTGTTCCATTAACCCCCTGCAGGAAGAAAGGTACGCAGGTAAGACAGCAGTTATCAAATTAAGAAGGGACAGTCACCAAAACAAGAGGTTTTCCTCTGCAGCTCTGGGCCTTTCACACCCACCGATAAACACCACTTCCTATCTCTTTTCTAAACATTAGAGCTCTGCTGTCATTCCTGTCCCGAGTTTAGAATGCGCTCAGTAATTTTCCATTTCCCCTGTGTGCCCACAGGTCCAGCACCAGACTTCAGGGCCTGACGAAAACACTTGTGCACTGCAGTGTTTACTGCTGCTGCCTAACCAGGAGCCAGCAAGCAAACGGAGCAGAAAGGTATCCAAGAGGAAATGGGGGAGAATGGGGTGCCAAGTGTTCCCGAGGAGAAGGTCAAATGGCGACGGAATACACTTCTCATCTGGAACAGGAAAGCTGGACAGGGCCCATCCAGCCCAGCCCTGCCCTGCCCTGCCACGGGGCTCCATGGTCAGGAAACTGGTCCCTCGTCCCTCTCACGCTGACCGCACCCAGCATGCCCACCGTGGGGGAGGTGGGTTACTAATATCACAGAGGCACAACCCACTGCTTTCTGACTCTCTGTAGGATGCCTCTATTTTCAAAAGCAGAGCTAATTTTAACAGTACTGGCGAAGTCCTTTATGATCACTCTCCTTTTCAAAGTCCTGGGTCCACTCAGGTGACCGGGAAGGGTGCGTTGAAACGATTTAACAGGCAGCTGGAGGGCAATTTGTAAAGTCCTAAGGAACAAGGTGTCTAGAGCAGGAACTGCCAGCACAGTTTCAATTTCAGCTATAGCTCGATCTATGGTAATGGAACCGCTTCGATAAATCACAAACGTACTACAAAATGTATTGGTGTTCGTGATTAAACTACAGAGGAAGGGAATAGAATTCTATCACCCAGTCAATCAATCTAGTTGTCTTTAGAAGAAAACAAAATTATAATAAAGAAGAAAAAAATGAGAAAATACAATATCTTATGATTGTGAAGATATGGAGATTTTCTTTGCTAATTCAGATCCAAAGCAGGAAAACCATAATAGATGTTATTAAACAATTTTAAACTCCTATATGGCTAATCACAACACAAAGCAGGACAAACACCTGACAGAAAAAACTAACAACATATGTAATGCACCAAAAACTTAATATTTAATAATCAGAAATCAGATTGGACAATGCACAGCTGAGAGATACATAGCTAAGAAGCATATGAACCTTACTAATTACCAGGAAAATGTAAATTAAACATGCACAAGAGACCATTTTTTATATCTTATCAACCTGAACAAAAAATGTAGAGAGCCTGATCTTTTCCAGAGTTGGGAGGTTATGGAGATTATTAATTGGAATAGACACAGGTCAAACATTTTTTGAGGAGAAATCTGGCATTATCTGCCAAAATCTAAGTGTGGATGACCTTCAGCCTACTCCCCACGCCCCCAAAACTGTGCTGTAAGACGCTCCAATGTTCCTCTCCGCCTGACAACAGGGAAACCCTGCAACGGGAAGCTTGTGAAGCCCAACCCTGAGGCGCCAACGTCCAGAAGGAGCAGGTGGACCAACGCTGGCTCCAGCGCTGGTCAGCCTGCCACACAGCGAGAGCATCGGGGGCAACACCGTGCCTGGGATAATCTGGGATCTGAGTCACTTTTCAAAGGGCTCTAGACCTTTCCTCTCAGGTGGGTGCACAGGCAACGTGGGAGGTCTCACTATAATCTAGCAAATGTCCACCGGGTGACAAAGGAGACTATAAAACCACATCAGTGCGCTGTTTCCAGGTGAATGGAATCAGTGAGAGAGAAAAGAGAGAGCAGGTTGGGGGGCAGTGATTGTCCCTGGGTCTGGGTGACTTCCGGTTTTCTGCACGATAAAACGTTATCATATTTCTTGTTATTTTCCACAATGGCCATTTTTATTTTTTTATACTCAGAAAACTAAGAGCCATGCATAAAGCTTTACAATGCAGTGCCTGAGATTCCTCTAAGACGCAACAGAAAGTGGTATTTATTCAAGTCACTGCTCCTGCCCCGAGAACCAGGTAGAAAGCACATGACAAGGACAAAAGTTAAAGCCCCCCTTGCCCCTTCTCTCTGCCCCACCTCATGACTCTGACAGCACAGCACAGGAGCAGAGCGACTGGAGAACTCACTCGCCCCATGCCCGGTCGTGTTCCGGTCAGAAAGGGCTGGAGCAACAAGGGAGAACCTCCTGGAAGCAGCAGGCTGAGCTCAGGAAACCCAGAGGGCGGAGGAGAGAGAAACTCAGAGGAGGGGGAGGGGAGGGGGGAGAGAGGACAGAAACCTATGTCCCTCAAACCACCTTATTATTCATGTTTTCTCCATCTGACAGCTCTCGGTATTTGAAAATTGTCATGTAAATATGCTTGTTTGATAATAACATGTAGAAACATATCCAAATATGTGTATGTACAGCCATGTATGACATACCTAAATATGTGTTTTAGAATTCTCAAATTCTAGTTGGGCATGGTGGTGCATGCCAGTAATTCCAGCAGTTGGGAGGCTGAGGCAGGAAGATCGCTCGGAGTTTGAGGTCAGCTTGGGCTACATAATGGGTTCCTGGCCAGCCTAAACTACACAGTGAGACCCTGTCTCAAAGAGAGAGGTGGGAGGAGGGGAAGGGAAAGGAGGGGAGGGGAGGGGAGGGGAGGGGAAGGGAGGGGAGGGGAGAAAAGAAACTTTCAAATTCTCATCTCCAAGAAAAGCTCCCTGTCCACAAGGCCCTCCCATACACTGCTGTTGGTGTAACTTCCATGGAAATCAATTTGGCAATTTCAACATAATTACTGATGCACCTACCTTTTAACACAAAAGCCTAGTAGGAATTTATTCTAAGACTCACACACGTGTGGAAAAGTTCTATATAACTGCAAAATCTGGAAACAACCCAAAACTTCCATCACGGGCAGGTCGCAGGGACCATGTGTGCCTGTAGCAGAGAAATAAGCGAAGTCCCACAGACCCTGAAGTGAAAGGCTCCCCAAGACCATGCAGGCCTCGCACAGCAGAGATGGACCAGTCACAGGCATGAATGGAAAACGGATAAAGACAGAAACGTCTGGGCTGCAGATTTAGCTCAGTGGCACAAGCGCCTGCCTGGTAAGTGCAAGGTTGTGGGTTCGATCCCCTGCAAAACAGACAAAAAGAAATGTCTGCATACATGGGTTGTGACCATCAGTGGCATATGGTGAATGTTTAAAGTTTTTAAAAACTTGTTCAGTGAGATGTGTCGTCACCAACCTCTTTTAAAACAGCCAGCCTCACCCTGAAAGATCTGCCACCCCGTGACTTCCACTCCTCCTCCAAGTCAAAACGAGCCGGAAAGGGCTTGTGCGTCGGATCAGTTCAGCACACAGAGGCAGCTCCGTCAGGGCAACAAGGAACACGCAGGAAAGAGCACTCCAGAAGCGCTTCGGAGCGCGGCAAGAAGGGTGGGAGGAGTGTGCTCCAACCGGGGGGGAGTCTGAGGTCAGTGAACGGCAATGTCCCTCTCATTGTGATAAATGTAATTCACTCGCTGTATTTTCTGCCACACTTGGAATATAAACTATTCCTGAAAGTCACATTTAGGACTATGAGCCATTGATCTCATAGGCAGGGGTGCTGGAGGCTACAAAATGCAAATGAAATAGGACTCTGCTGTTTTTGAGACAGTGTCTCACTCTATAGCACAGGCTGGCTTTGAACTTACAGCAATCCTGCTGTCTCAGCCTCCTAAGTGCTGGGACTATGGGATGCACCACCACGCCCGGAGTGAGTGGGAAAATCAATCTTTCCTGCTTCAAAAATTCTGCTTCATGTTCATCCTTCCTCGTGCTAAAGAAAATCAACATAATTTAAAACTCACACATATCTTACCTCTTCTCTCCCCAAAAACTTCAAAGCCAGCACTTCACACGGTGAAATTATCCACACAGGTGAATTGAGAAAGCTTGCCAAGGTACGAGTAACTGCATTTGTGCACAGTTAAGCTGTCATTCTCCTTACACGTGTATTATTTCTAATTTCAGCACATATTTTTTAAAAATTACTTATGAGATAAATGCATAAGAAGAAAATAATGCTCCAGTGCAGTTTAATGACTGCATATAGAAGCACCGTCTGCATTACAGGACATGCGACTTCAAAGCCGTCAACGTCTCCCGCAGGAAGCCCTGGCCCGCTGCGCCCTGTCCCCCCACCCGGGGAGTGAAGAGTCTCACGGTTCCCCTGCGGGGCTGCCCACAGCTGCGTGTCACATCTCACCTCAGACCGTCACGGGTCACGGGTCACCATGCCAACATGCTCACCCCCAAGCCAGCCCCCCCTCACCGTCAGGGTCCATGCTGCTGCTGGTATTTGTGGCAGTTATCAAAGACACACAGGGAGGATGACCAGAGTCCCTGGGACAGAGGCAGACGCTGGTGACCACGTCACCAGAGACAGGAGCTGGGACGCCGCACCCCATCCCACCCAAGCCCCGCTTCCCTTTCCCTGCCTTCCTCCTCCGGTGTCCTCACATCAACTCAGACCGGTCAGTCCCCCAGCTCGCCCGGCTTAGTTACGGAACCCGGCCACAGTGTGCTTGGGGGATTCATGGGATGGGCGCCACTCAGCAGCAGAGAACAACGCCACCAGCACGCTCCTCCACCCCAGTAAAGGACAACCAAGGTCTTAAAGTAGGGGCCAACCGGCTTCCCAAGAAGCAGCACAACCTAAGGCTTCCAGAGAAGCAGAGGGAAGAAATTAATTCACCACAGGTGGCACCAGATGTCGGTGCGGAGCTGCGAGCTCGGCTGTCGCGGGGGAACCGGGGCATAATTCGTTACAATCTATCCGAGGTATCCGCACAGAAAGTTTGGAAAGAATCCGGAGCTGGCAGATGACAGCCCCGAACAGCAACATCTGTGGGCCGTGTGAGGCCCGAGGTCCCTGATTATTAGCAGGAAGAAAAGGCAGATTAATTCGGAAGGATGGCTGGGAGCACCAGGGCAAAGACTTGAAAACACCTGGCCCTGGGTAATTACTCATCACAGTCAGAAGCCACGCGGATACGAACCATGAAAAGGTTCATCGCCTTGGACAGCAGTGGAGAGAAAAAAAAGACACAGCGAAGGTTAAAATGCACCCAAATCCGACACGCCGTGCGTTTTCCGGTCAATGCCGAAGTTCAAGGAATTATGGCAAATAATGAAATTCACCTGGCAAAACTGGGCAGCAATGCCCAAGTCGTCTTTTCACATTTTAATAACGTTCCATGTGGAAGTTATTAAGCCATCCGATGCCGCTAAGGTAGAAAACGCAACCAATGGAAACGGACGAGGCTGGAGAAGCAGCTCAGTGGCAGGGACTTGCCCAGCTAGTGCGCCCAAGGGCTGGCCCCCTCGTAGGAAGCAGCAACAAAAATAAAAACAGCAATAAATCAATATTCGATAATCTATCATTATAAATAATAATAAAAGTTTTTTTTTTTAATTCTATGAACAAGCAGACTATAAACCCCTGAAGAGAAATGATCAAATCAAAGGCAAAGGCACTTCGTCACATAAGATGCTTCAGAATAAAACGCAGCACAAGGACATTTGCAATAATTATCACAGGAAAAACATGCCCGGAGTGCACCTGAGAAACGACATTATCCTCTTCCGTCAGTTATTTGCACAGGATGTAGCCAGATACCCCAGAGTTTTTAAAGATGACATTAAATTAAAAACTGTGCACAATTGTAGTGTTTTAAAAACCTAGTAGTAGGTCTTACTGAAAATATTTGTCACCAGTCAAACCCGACAAGAGCAGAGAAAGCGTCTCAAAATTCCCACCAAACGGACAAAATTCAACTAGTGAAGGGATTTGAATTTTAAATCTAAATTGTGAAAAGTGTATTTTACATACTTGGAGAAATGGCTCACTAAAAGTAAATTTTAATGTAATTTTGTTTAAAATGAAATCAATAGTACAGTGGAAAGCATGTGGTGCTTCCTATGACACCCAGCACCCTGTGGGCTTCCACAATGAGCCTCAAAGCCCAGGCTGTGGCCCGGGTAGGGCTAATGTAAGGGCACAGCTTGGTGCAAGTACCATTCCAAGCACTTTAGATGAACTCATTAAGTCTATTTTTTTTTTTTTTTTGAGACAGGTTCTCGCTGTGTATTTAAGGCTGATCTTGCAGGCCTCAAACTTGCAGCAATCCTCCTGCCTCGGCCTCCTGAGTGAGAGGATTACAGGCATGCACCACCATGCTCAGCTAAACACATTAAATCTTGAAAAACAAAATCCAGTGACATACAGTGGATCTATGTTGGGCATTGGGTCTGGAGTGCAGAAAGATGCTGGCTTTTATGACATGCATTAGTCTTCTTTCTATCCTTATGACCAAATACCTGAGATAAGATTTATTTTGGCCATATCTCAGAGCCACCATGGACAGGTGGCTCTGTTGTTTCTGAGCCTGTGGCCAGGCAGCCCACAATGGCAGCTCATCATGGCAGATCATCATGGCTGAACACAATGGCGGATCCCGTGGCAGAACATCCAAGTGGAACTTCATGGCAGAAAATCACGGTGGGGAGAGTGAGGAGGAACAAAGCCACACACATCATGACAGCCAGAAAACAAAGAGGGCCACTGTGGTTCTGAAATCTCCTTCAGGAGCATTTAAATACCCAATGAACCTAACTTCTTTCCACTGAGCCCCAAATCCTAAAGGCTCCCAAGAGCACCACTGACTGGCAACCAATCCTTCAACACACAGGCTTTGGGGCCATGAAGACCCAAAACTCAACAACACAGCATCCTGGCCACATCTTGGGCAACAGAAAGACTGGATCTTAAACATGGGGAGAACCTTGAATTGACCCCTGCTGCCACTCTCCCACACTTACCTATGTAGGTGTCTATTTGTGAGTCAAAATAAACTTTAAAAATAGAGTGTAAGCAACAGAAAATCAAAAACCAGCATTCTGCTCTCTTCAGATCTCACTTATAATAATAGTCTGATCGTAATTAAGCAGGGGCCTACAGGTGCCATTATGCCTGGCTTCCAGGAGGCAGTAGGTATTTGGGACGAGAGTGGCACGGGAGCTCAACGTGGCAGTCAAGGCTGTGGCTGAGAGTGAGGGTGACACAGTGACAGGTGCAGAGGGGCATCCTTAAAAACAGTGAATGCCAGCACCCGGACAAGCAGGAGGAACATCAGGTGACAGTGCTTCAAGGATGTGGTCCATGTCATTCCCAAAGGAAGTCAGAAAGAGGTGCCAAGACCCAGCACTGTGGCTGTCAGAGGGATGGTCCCCCAGCAAGAGCTATGGCCTTGGGGTGGCGGGACAGTCAGCCACGCTGCAGAGCTGCAGACTGAGTGGGAGACACGGCCAGGACTCAGAACATTCTCAAGAAAGAACTAGAAAGAAAAAGTGCCAACGTTTTCTAATGCACAAGTTGCAGTAGTGAGACAGCACAGCGTGGATGAAACAGTCAGCTTGGAAAGGAGCCCCAGCAAACTCTTGGGGGTAAACTAGGCCCAAACACAGTAACAGAGAAACACTGGCCACATGGTCCAATGTCCTCCTAGGACGGCAGATAAAAGCCATGAAGAAAGGAATCCAAGGACAGACAGCCCTTGGCATACTGAGAGGACAGGAAACCGGGACCCTGTTCGTGTGTGTGAAATCATGCCAACCGCTATCACAAGCTGCTCGCAGCTGGCAAGAACCAATTTCCAAACAATCCTTTTTTTTTTCTAATATAGAGCCTATTTCTGATGTGCACAGAATGCTTTTTAAGTAGCAAACGCACCAAAAGCTTCAGCTGGATGCAGCAAAAGGTCACTTTGAAGCCGCACCTCCCTAGGGGTGGCAGCTGGCCAAGGGACGGAAGCCGGGTGGCCGGGTGAGGAACAGTCGTGGATCATCCCGAAAAGGTGCCTCAGATTTTTCTTTGCTCCCTTGGTTTCCACTCTTTCCATCCCACCTGACAAGTGCCGTCAACAAGAACTGTCACCCACGAACTGTCATGGCAGATGGAAGGCTGGGACTGCCGAGAAGAGATCCCTCCACATTTCTACACAGGACCCTTTCAAATGGGTCTCTCCCTACACAGCTGTGTTCAAGTTCAACAAATAGAATATTCAGTAGCCATCGGTCCCCTCCTTTTCCTAAAAGAGGCAGACTCTGTGCAGACTATTCATGGATACCACCTGCTTTCTTTGCAAAGAATGAATCATAAAACTTCTGCGCTGTGTAAACTGTATTTGCAAAAGAAAAAACTACACATTTAAAAAGACTAAACTATGCAAGGTACACGGCCTTAGTCAAAGGCAAGGAATGGTTAACCATTATTCACCAAGAGCACAGGGTCTCATCAGAGAGTAGCTGTATGTCAGGCATGCTGCACAGGTTACCCATTAACCCACCGGCCCACAATGCTCCCAGCAAGATGCCCTAGCTCTCCGCTCCACAAAACCCAGCAGGGCAGGAATTCCTCCCATTTCTAAGGCTAATCCTACTCTGGTTCTGTTTCGGCAAGGAGAATGAGCTGTCCACACCTCAATTTACAACCTTCTCAGTTAATCTTGAGTCAACAGGGGTTCACCCTGGATTACGAAATCCTCAAAAGATGTGTAAAACACCATGAAACTCTGAAACTACAAATGTGCTTTCATGGAGTTTAAACTGACTCCTCCAGGATTTAGGAACTTTATTTTTCATTTGTTTGCTGTTTATCTTTAAGGTGCTAGGGATGGAACCCAGGACCACAGATGTGCTAAGGTGGATGCCCTACCACTGAACTACATCCTCAGCCCCAAATGTGGAGACTTTAGACATTTCTATTATTTTCACCAGGCTGATTCAACCACCTTTCTTTTGCCCAATTATTTACCAACTCATGACACTAATGAAATACAAACAGAAACTGAAAGATCACTGACTGACTTTTCCTACAAGACCACTTTAGTTTACCAGCCCCCTAAGTACATCAAGCTCGGCTCCATCGGATGGCTTAGCTTTCTGAACAAAAGCTCACAGTCTACTTCACTGTCTTCCTTTCTCTTGTCCTCTGCAACCTCATCTCAAAGAGCTTAATCAGATTCCACAGGGAAGTTCTGGGATGCACAGAAACCCCTCTTTGTAGGACAGAGAGCCAGCAGCCTTCTCAGTAGGTTTCTGCTTGCTCTGCCTGAGTCTACAGTGGCTGCATACAGCAGGCACTCAGCAAAATGATTCTCCAACCACCAGCGGCCTCTGGTTCTCAGCCTTAGCTCTGTTCTTTAAAGATTCCTCAAGTTAGACTGGTTAGATAAGCTCGTACACATCGGGGGAAGCACACATCCCACTGCGAAGATTTTCCTCTATATGCAGGTAATAATTAAAAAAAAGTATGTTTTTACAACTGTTAAAAGCTCACAGGCTCAGAGCTACTACATTGTAAAACAAAAACCAAAACAATGGTGAGCAATTTGCAGATGAAAAGACGCAGGATGCTCACAATGCTCATCTCAAGGCAGTGGAAATCAAAGCCATGGCGATGGCTACAGTAGGACCAAAACTCACAAGTGTCGGCGAGGGTGTGGCCAAACTGCTCTGTGCGGCTGACAGGAATGCAGGATGGTGCAGCAGCCGTGAAAATGAGACAAAGAACTGAACACTGAATTCCTGGAGGACCCAAGGGGTTCCCAATCTGGGTGCAGGTTTGCACACCCTGTTCCCAACTGCAAAAGGCAGAACAAGCCTCAGTCCTGTCCATCAGTAAGCAGTCAACACACTGAGGCCTGTATATGCCATGGAACTTTACTCAGCACTTAAAAGGAACTCCTATCACACGCTGACCCCCGCGGAAATAAGTGCTCTTTTTTCTCAGATTCTGAATTTGGCTACTTGGCAGTCCTTCATCCAAGAACCAATTATATTAAGGATTGTTTAATATTTGCATTCTTGATGCTCCAGCAGCATGGCCTGGCTGACTCGGGAGAGAATGCCCCAGGCTCAGGTCAATTCTTAGAGCTGGCAAAATGCTCAAGCCCCTCATGACAGCCTCTACCTCATGTGCAAACTAAATAAGCAATTCAGTGCCCATAGAGGCAAACATCAAACTCACCTATAACTCCGTCACTCAGGAGACTGAGGCAGGCGGAGCGCCAGCCTGAGCTACACAGCTAGCCTGAACCATATTGTAAGACCCTGTCTCAAAAAAACTCTTGCCGGGCGTGATGGCACAGTCCTGTAATCCTAGCACTTGGGAGGCTGAGGCAGGAGGACTGTGTCAAGTTCAAGATCAGGCTGGGCTACGAAGTGAGCTCAAGGCCTGCCTGGACTGTATAGCAGGACCTTGTCTCAGAAAGGCAAAAAAAAAAAAAAAAAAAAAACCCACCTCACAAACCAAGCCAGGGCAGGTGCCAGACAACCAGGGAACCATTCCTAAACCCCAAAAGCACAGCAGAAGGATTCAACTCTGCTGTCCTTCATTTGGGGATGGAAACAAAGGCCCTGGCCCTCCCTGCTGTGCTCTGGTAGCCCCACAGGGGCGGGGCGGTGTGTGTGGGGGGGTCCATCCTCCTGGCCAAGGTAAGTAAACAAACCTTTTGATGAAATCAACTCCTTACCCTGTGCCAACCCTCCATACATGAAGACGCCTCCAGCTCCACAGCCCCGACAAGCCAGCCACCCCACCTGAGTGCTGCAAACCCACCCTCAGGAGGGAGGCCAGCAAAGTATTCCACCTCCCTCGGGACAGGAGAGCCTGGTGGTTACAGGGCTGAGGCAGAAGGGAACGGAGACCTGCGCTGGATTCTGGAACCTCAGTTCTGTGAGGTGAAAACCTCACAGCTTGGAGCTGTGCTGCACGCTTAGCACTTCCAATGGGGAAGACGGAACATCCTGTCACGTCTTTTACTGTAGTTTTTTCAATCCAAAAGCATAAACACAACCCCCCACCAGGACTCCTGGTCTAAACACCAACTGGAACTCAAAGGATTTACTCTGCTCATGGCATCTGACTTAGGTGCTTGTCTGGAAAATGATCTGGTTTGGGATAAGAAGCAGCAGGAAGGAGAGGTGGTCAGAAAAGCAAGGGAGCAGAGGCTGCAAACCGGGAGGCTGAAGCAGAGGAGAATCCACAGAGGCAGACAGATCTGCCGAGCGCCTCCGGGCTCCGGGGCTGCTCCAGATGTACACACCAAGCTTCACAGTGCTGCCTACAGAAGCCCGGCGTGGTGACGCAGGCTTGTGATCCCAGCACTCAGGAGGCTGAGGAAGGAGGATCGTGGCAAGTTCGAGACCAAGATGGGCTACAAAGTAAACTCAAGCCCAGCCTCAGTTGCAGAGAAAAACCCTGTCTTACAAGATTAATAATACCAACAACGCTGCTTACAATCTGAAGGGTTTTGTTTTTGTTTTTACAATCTGAAGTTTTATTTGGCTCCTGGTAATCTAACAATGTGACTGTCCTGCCCCCATTTAAACAGCAAAGGGTCTCACACACAGGGACGGCTCTCTATTGGCCCTAGGGAAAAAATTCCAGTAGCACCAGAGTGAATTTCAGCCCCGCAGCACTCAGCCAGGACATGAGTCACAGTGGGGGCACAGGAGCCTCCTGGTGGCCACAGACCCTGGGACTCCCTCGTGACAGGTGCGCTCCCCTCATGACCTCTCCTGCCTTTTCCTGCAGACATTTGAGTCTTTACCCTGTACCCGACCTTGCGCTGGGCCTCCCAGCAGACTTCCTGAAGCTTGAATCCCACATCTGCCAGGGTCAGCGATTAGATTCGAGCTAAACACTCTCTGCCTCAGTTTCCCCAAGGGTACACTGAGGGTGATCCTTCTGCCAGGGATTTAGCTGCATAAGCACCTGCCTGGCAAGTGCAAGGTCCCAGTACAAAAGAAAAAAAAAAGAAAAAAAGTGACACTTATTTTATAAGATTGTCCCAAAGATTCAGTGAGATAATTGAAGTATTTGGCAAAGAGATCCTCAAACTTGGCCACTTTTATTTTATTTTATTGGTACTGTAAATACTCTGGGTCTTAATAATCACCACCAGCAACATCAGCATGACCATGATCATTATTGCCAGAAAAATTAAACTAGGGAGAAAATTCAAGGACATGTCCAGTTGTGAAGGGAAAATCTCCTCCTTGAATGATTCCCTCCACACACACACACAATTTTCTTCTCTGTCATCTCTTTTTAACCCAGGATAAGCTGTAGAGCTGACTCCAGAACCCCAGGTGATCTTTTATAGGTTCCATAATGAATTCCACCACAGCACACAGTCAGTACAGAGCCTGAGAGAGCAAATAGATCCTGTAAGGCTGCCTCCAACAGGCTGAAGCACATCACTTTAAGGGTAATAAACCCAGTGCCTCCAGGCCCTCTGTGGAGAAGGGGTTTTAAGATGTGCTATCTGTCTGGACCCCCTCGGTCATCAGAGCCACCCTGGGCCACCCACCTGCAGCCCATAGATAGATTATTTGAGGGAAGATATTTTTTCTAAATTGCCAAATGGACCCAGAGCAGTCATCTGTAGGAACCAGTTTTCCAATCAAAAAAAAAAACCACCAAGGGAATGAGTTACAGAGTCCAAGGCTGTATCATAGGGAGTGTGCAACCCTGAATTCGGGATGTCTCAAGTGAACACTAATTTAATGCATTCCCAAAGGGTGGGGCTGACTAGTCTGGGAAGAGGCTGACATGGCCAACTCCTCCACCATCAGATGGAGCCTTCACCCCAGGATGCCTGCTCAGCTGAAGACCCCAGGAGTCCAGCTGTCTGTCAAAGAGACCTTCCTCTTTAGAAAAGGAGTAAGAAAACCTCTATAGGGTGGATGTGCAGACCAGAGGACCCAGGAACCCTCAGGCCAGGGTGTGGACCCCAGGAGAAAAGGGGACAGGGTTAGCCACCTACCCTTGCCCACTCTTCTCCGTCAGTGAACAAGCTTCCAACTCCTCCACCGCTGACAGCACTGATAGAGGAGGACCCCACAGGCAGGGAGACAGGGCTTCCTCCCAAGATGGCGCCTCACCAAAGCCAAGGCTCCCTTCCATGCCTTGCCATCAGTTGGCTACAAAAACCCAGCAGAAAAGGCCTTACTGCAGGGATGAGGGGACAAGGAAGAATCCACACCCAGTTAAAAATGCAGTGCACTGTTAGTCCCATAAAAGCAATTTCCTTCTTACTTCCTTCTCTCAAGAAACAGGTCGCTGTCTCACCGTTCTTGGAAAAGTTATATTTGATAAAACACAGCTTTTCCTGGCCACACTGGTATCTTCCCACCAAGGCCTCAGCCTGGGTAGGGTAAAGAGCCTGGTATGCAACCTTTGTTGTTTTTGTTTCTTGGTGGTTTTCGTTTTTGTTTTGTTTTGTTTTTTGCAACAGGGCTCCACCATGCAGTTCAGGCTGGCTTTGAATTCACTTTATAGCCCAGGCTGGCCTCCAACTCACCAGGATCCTCCTGCCTCAGCCTCCCGAGTGCTGGGATTACAGGCATGCGCCACCACAGTTGGCTATACACCACCTTTTAAAGCAGCTCTTCATAGCTGGCCATGTACCCCATGAACCCCTTTTCCCAAGCCCAGAAAGCTGGAAGTACATTTCCAGCCCATTGACGCCCCCAGCTTCCCACAGAAACACAGACTGAGAAGTGATTCATGGCCCACAGTGACCACTGGGGTACTCTGCTGTCCCCAACAGCCCTGGTCATCCATGGACCTACGCCAGGCAGCCCATGCCCTCTGCCAGGAAGCCAGCACTCCTGCCAGATGGTGCAGGAAGATACCCAACTTCCTTGCTGCACATCACTGTCACCAGATTAGCACCAGGGCAAAGCAAACACCAAACAACCCCGGCAAACTGTTTGAAGTTACCTGCCAAGGAACACTCACCGAGCAAGGCACTACTCCCAGCACTGTAAATATTTATTTTCCTTGGGAACAGATTCAAAGGAAATAGGCTGTTTTATGTTTGAAAACATTGAATTAACTTTGACACAAGAAGGGAAAAAAAAAAAAAAAAAAAAAACCACCCTCAGTGAGAAGGGCTAGTACTAGGCATCCCAGCTAGGAAATCTCTTTCTTCATATCCCGATTGGAAGATGACTCCTGCTTCCCTCCCCACCCTATGCCCCCAAGCACGGTCACTGGGCCCCTTCTCTCACTGCCACAAGGGCTGAATGTTTGTTTCTTTGTTTGTTTAGTTGCTTTTGAGACAGGGTCTTGCTATGTATGTAGTTCAGGCTGGCCTCGAACTCATGGTGATGCCCCTGCCTCAGCGCTGGGATAATCTCTGGGATTTTAAGGCCTCTTTCTCACTCCTTCTAGTTCACATCACCTCTCTCCTCCTGGAGAAGTTTTTCGTCCTCCCACCAAATGGACCGATTTTCCTCTTCCTCACCCAACCCCACTCTCCCTGAGGTCTCCAGACATCCAGGCGATGTCACCACCCGTCCCAAGCCCTCACGATGCTGTGCTGGTGTCACGCACGCACTGAGTGCATGCCAGGCCTGTGCCTGCCTCCTCCTGCCTCAAAGCCATGCTGAGCCCTGGCTTCCTGGGGGGCAGTGGGGGAATGCAGGTCCTCCCCCTCGGGCACCAGGTGACGGCACTGGGCGATGCATGGTGCTTCTCCCCTGCACGAACACCTGCAGAACCCAGGGTGGGGAGCTGGTCCCCAATTGCTTCTCCCTGCCCGCAAGTGCCAAGGCTAAAAGGAGGCAAGATGAAGTGACACCGAATCCAAAGCAGCAGCCCGAGGTACCAAACTTGGTGAGGTGAACAGAGAGAACCAGTTAGAAATATTACTTCACGGTACTAAGGCTACTGGGCTAGTAGGAGGGTGCTTGCCTGGTCTGAGGAGGCCTTGAGTTCCATCTCCAGCACTGCCAAAAAACTAGTATTTATACTGATACATAATATATACATATAATATATACATATCACTTAACCACCTGCATCCAAAAACCTCATCACAGCACAACCAGAGACCATACATGAAAATATGCAAGGACACACTCATGAAGTGGATGACTTTTTTCTAAAATGAAAAGAGAAAAATAGAAGCAGCAGAGAGGGAGAAAAAGGCTCTGAAATACAGAAAGCTCATAATAAAGTCCTCTGAAGTAGGGACAAGAAAAACCTGGAAAACCCTCTGAAGAACGGACAGTGCCCTAGTATCACAACCCTCGGCGGCCACCTCCTCCCACTGCGGCGGGAGAGGTTTGTCAGAAGACTGACCGGGGGGGGCAGACACAGACTTCTCGCTCCGAGTGAATCACAGGGCCCTGGAAGTGGCTCATTGGTAGAGCAGCTGCCCAGCGCTCACAGGTCCTGGGTTCGACTCCCAGAGTCATAGAGAAAAAGAAGTAAAAAAGCAGTGAGTGCTTCAGAGGAGAAGCATCACTGTGACATTAGTTGCTTTCATTTCACTGAAGTAATGACTCCAGCATAAAAGAGACCATTACTGTTCTTATCTTGGTACTAATAAGAACCTCCCTGGTAGCTGAAAAGACAATCTATGTGTGTGTGTGAGAGAGAGAGAGAGAGAGACAGACAGACAGACTGACAGACAGAGTCTCACTATGCAGTTCAGGCTGGCCTTGAGCTCACTTTGCAGCCCAGGCTGGTCTCAAACTCGCAACAATCCTCCCACCTCGGCCTCCTGAGTGCTGGGATTACAGGCATGCATCACCAAGCCCGGCTTATAAAGACTATCTTCTTTATACTTTATAAGTCATATTCCCAGAAAAACAACCTTTACTCATGGAACAGATTAAACATTACATTACTTAATAACCCAAACACAGCTTCTTTTATCTAGAAGTCTTCCCCACCCCACTGCAGGAGAGGATGCATTTCACAAGGAATAACCAACAGTAGACAGCCACCCAGTGAGGTAGTCACGTGGAGCGGCTGAGCCTTCAAGATGACCTTCCCGGAGAGATGGGCAGCGGGTCGAGGTGACGGAAAGCGAGGAGGGGGGACTGGCACTTTGTAACTGGTGCTGCCTCTAATTACAACATTGTACATTTTACTTTATGCAAAGTTATATTCATTTTAAAAGAAACAAAAGTAAAATTAAAAAGTTATTGTGCCAAAAAAAAAACAAAACACTTTACCTTCAAATAATAAAAGAGAATACATGGTAGCGGGTGAGCCATGTCCCAAGAGGGTCTGTCCGGCATCCCACCTTCTATTCTGGGTATGTCAGTTTTAAGTCAGACCCCTGGGTCATTTGATCAAAGTCTTTAAATTTAAAAAATAAAAGAAGAAGAAGAAAAAACCTTCAAGATGCAAGAGGGAAGCTTGCAAACATGACAACACCAATCACTCGCTGCCTTGTGGACCAGTCTCACTGGCCCCGCCCACCTGCCAGAGCGCCCGCATTGGTGAGGGGCCCCAGTGCCTTCCACCCAGGAAGCCCTCCAGGATGCCCACGGTCCACAACAAGCTGAAGTCACTTCCTGTGACACACCGATGCATTTCACCTGGATACCGAGCCCTCTGATTGCTCTGACAAACGCTAATTACTCTTACTTACTCATTAAACCAACCCTGCCCTCCACTCCTAGGTGACAGAGAGCCTTGCTTGGATTGATTGTGTTTCTAGTAGCACATTAAAGGAAAGCTGTTTGACATTAATCCGGACCACTGACCTTCACAAAGAGTTTAACCCTCCTATCTCTTGGTATCTTTTATTCCAGATATAAAAATAAAGGCCTGGCCCCAGGCTGCATGTCTGTAACAGTAGCTATTCTGGAGGCTGAGACAGGAGGATCACAAACTGGAGGCCAGCCTGGGCAACTTGGCCAGCCCCCACCTCCAATTTCTTTTTTTTTTTTTTTAAGAGATATAAAAATGGTAACGGTAAAAATGACAAACTGAGAAGGTCTCAAAACACTTTTGCTTTCCATCAGTGTGTGGCAACCAAACATATCCAATCTATGCCAGCAAGATAGAAAATACTGAATATACCACAAATGACAGATGAGAAGTTTTGAGTAGAGAAAAAATTAAAAAAAAAAAAAAAAAAAAAGCTGGGCCGGGCGTGGTGGCTCACGCCTGTCATCCCAGCACTCAGGAGGCTGAGGCAGGAGGATCATTGTAAGTTTCAGACCAGCCTGGGCTACAAAGTGAGCTCAAGGCCAGCCTGAGCTGCATAGCGAGACCCTGTCTCAAAAAGACCAAAAAAAAAAAAAAAATGATGAATATTCCACAACAGAATTCAAATGCTGCTTACCACCCTCAACCTCAAAGCAAATCATCACCTGGTAGTCCCGCTGCAGAGGTCGTGGGGCGCTCCTAATGACACCCCTCACCGTCACCCCTCGCCCACTCCACTGGCTACCGGAGCAGGAGGCGGGTTCAACGCAACCCCTGCCCCCGCAAGACCCCTCTTCCCCCCATGGCTGGACTCACCACCCAGTTTACTGAGATCAGCCTGTGATTAAGTGCCTTGTAAACAAATACAAAACTTTTCACCAGTTCCCTCAAATGTTTTATGGCCTGACCTCCTGCTTGGAGGTTACACCGCCAGCTGACAAAAGAATGACCAGCATTCTTTTCTGCCCACCTGTTCCTGACCCCAGGCCAGGGTCCCTTCAAAGGGGCTCAGAACCTTCCTCGATTTTCTGTAACACTGGGGAAAATGAAACGGATGCCAGGCCCACGTTTCATTTCCCAGAGAGAATTTTTAGGGAAGGACAGTCCTCTGTTGTTCTTCTAAACAGAAAATGACATTGATCTCTGAAAATTACACCTCTAAAATAACCCAGCACAGTGCAATGTACAAAAAAATAAGATAACTAAGCCCTTCACCTAGGTGGCAGCCTGAGCAGAAAGCCCTTCACAGGAATGCAGCGCAGCTGGGCTGCTTACTACAGAGTGGGCCTAGCAGTCCCTCAGCAGGTGACAGAAAGAAGCAGGCCCGGCAGAGACCTCTAGACACCACTGTGCAACTCAAACAGTGGATCCTTGGAGAAAATGGTTACGAACACTAAGCTGGTGACAAGGCCAACACACAGAAGCAAGAGTTCAACGTGAGAACTCGGAAGGTAGGAAGAGCAGCAGTGAGGGAAACGCTGGGTGTTACTGTGGATCTCAAGGGGCTCCCCTGCTCCCCCCAGCCTGGGCCCCAGTAAAGAGTGTTAAAGGTGGGCATTTGAGGACGGGACTGGGTCCAGCTCAGGGTTAACTGGCACAGACCGGGCCTCTCTAAACTGACAATGCAAAGCCCAAAAGGTATCAGCTTCCGCTTACAGTTTTGGAGGGTCTGGGATTTCAGATTTTCAGAATAAGGATGTTCCACTTGTGAAGTCAATATGAATACTTCTAAAATCTGAAAACAGAAATTGAAATCTGAACTGCCCAGATGAAACAAGCATTTTGGGTTTCGGAGTTTGGGATACTCATTCAAACCTGTATTCCTTTTTCAAAAGTAACCTGCAGAATGAATCACCAACAAATAGCTAATTCAGTGAACTCAGGAAATCACCTGCATTCACACACCAGCACCCAGGCTGGGCCGGACAAGAGAACTGAGGCACACGAGCACCGGGGTCCCCTGCTCTGAAGCCGGCCATCTGCCCTAATTACGCCGAGCTGAGCTGGGCAAAGAGAACTGCTAACATCCCTGATGCCTTCATAGGCAACTTCATGTGCAGCAATTCATCAGACAGCAGGCGATACAAGTCACACTGAGAACACCGGCAAGGAAAGGCTGACGGGGGCACGGATGAGCCAGTAGGACCGCGGAACGGCAGAGATGCAGCAGCTCAAGTCTGCAAAATGGCAATGGTGACTGGGTCACAATGGTGAAAATTCTCCTGACTGTTAAGGCTCAAGTCAAACTCTGCAAGGTACCTCCATGACGACGGAGGACACAGGCCTGACCTGTCTGGACAGTGGCCCTGTCCTTGTACTTGGAGACCCAGGGCTGCAGTCTCTCACCTCCCTCCCTCCCTCCTTCCCTCTCTTCCTCCCTCCTCCTCAGGCCTTCCCATTTTCCCTGCCCTTCCCTCATTCCTAAGCAACAAGGAAACCTTGGATCTGACAATTTGGGGGCCAGAGTTGATGGCTAGTTCAGGGCAGTGTTGAGGGCAGTTCCAGGGAATGCACTCCGAGAGGGGGAGCCTGATCCCAGGGTATTCAGCAGGCAGGTGGCCCAGGGGCTTGGGCCACCTCTACAGAGCCCACAGCCCGGCCTCCTGCTAGGGCTGACCAGGACCCCCCCCCCCCCCGGCCACGCATCGCTGGGGCGAGGCATCTAGGTTTCACCATGAAACGGTACTTGCAAGCCTGGCTAGGTCTGTGGTATGTGATGAGAGCGAGGCAGCTTCTGCTCCACAGCTGGGAACCTAAGCACCAACATTAACACAGCCACTCGGGCAAAGGAATCCTCATCAGAGCCTCACGGAAGCGCTCCCTGCCCAAGTGGGCGGAGACAGGGGGACAGAGGGCAGGTCCTCGGCAGGGAGGGTGGAGAGGGAGGAAAACGGCAATCTGCATCAGTGAAAACAAGCTGAGCATGTGTTTGTGTCTAGACTGGGAACAAAAAAAAAAGGCTTGGGATTAAACCAATCCAGTTAGTCAGAATAAAAAATAAGCAACATAAAAGTTTCCTTAAAAGAAAAGAAGAAAGCGTTCAAAATACAGAACAAGCATCCTTCATTCAAAAGCTGAAAATCTGAGCTGCGCTGGACTCCGACACTTTTTGGAGTACCGCTTTGACATGGTGTGAGGCTCAAAAAAGTCTGAATTTGGGAAGATTTTTGATCTTCAGATTAAGGATGCTCAACTGTCAGTTTTATGCAAATATTCCAAAATCTAAAAACCTCTAAAATCTGAAACTTCCAGTGCCAAGCATTTGGGATAAGGGGTGTCCGACCCACACAAGAGGCCTGGGAGGACAGTTCAGTACCAGGCTTGCGCCTGGCTGGAATTATTCTCCACCTCCACCACCTCCTCTCTCTCTGGTCTATACAGCCTGTGGTCCAGGCTGGCTGGCCATTTCCGGTCCAGTTTGCAACACCCCAATGACTCCCATTACTTCCAAGTAAGCTGTGAAACTCTCAAAAACAAAGGAAGATATTGTGTGTGTTTTATAAAGGAATCTGCCCCAAAGGTGTCAGGAAATCTGAAACTCTGGAAAGGTTGCGATTCCCAAAAGGAAACCCCCACACACATGGCTCAGAAGCCAAAGAGCCACACGGGGGACAAGCAGAGACACTACAAGGGACCGAGCTGGCTGCTGGATTCCACGACCCCTCTTACCCCGAGGACTTCCGGCCTCTGACCATGCAGCACCTACTGACCATGACCATAGCAAATCTCTGAAAACACAGCCACACACTTAAGACTAACTTAAATGCCTGTGGAAGCAAGCAAACCACTTACACAGTCACCAGCCTTCCACGGGAAGGGTCAAAGGTCAATGCAACATAACCATTCCAACAACTGGTACTGCTACAAGACCCAACTTTCCATGGACCACTGAACTGTGTTACTGGAACTCTTTCCCAGGACAAAAATAAATCTGCAAACTAGTAGTTTCTTTTGGGAAGAGTAAAGCACAGAGGTTTTCTTTTTGGCTCTGACCACAAATTCAACTGCAGAGTAAAGACGAAAAGTTTTCTGGAAGGAGTGATTTTTCCAGTGAGGTGGAACTGGAACCTGGGAATCCTATTCTACTGGATCAACTGCCCTGGGACAAAGTGGGGAAACTGAGTCACGGGACACTAAGTAACTCAGCTAACACCGAAGCTCTGATGAGTGGCAGAAGAGGGCCTTGGGTAAAACCTCTGTCGTGCTTGGCCCGGGACAGGGCGGCCCAGTGGTGTACAGAAAGGACTCCCAGGTGGCGGCTGCAGTCACCTCTCGGCACACAGGGTGGCTCCTGTGGACACAAAGTACTGAGCACAAGCTGGTGGAGTCAGCACGCACATACCAGTGGTGACCGCAGCTGTTCCAAAGACACCAGCTGCTGCTTAGAAGGTGGAAGAATCCTGTAGGGAAGAGTCACCTGAATCAGTCTGCAGAAACACACACCTCAGGAGGCTCCTTCAGACTCTGCAGGGAGCACTCGAGGCGCTCTGACCACCGGGAGAGGGAGGGCAGGACAGAAGGGGATGGAGGACAGGGAGGGAGGGGCAGCTCAGAGAGCCCCAGGACCAGAAGCTATGGGTTGGGGGGGCTCCGAGCTTTCTCGCTGCCTTGTGTGTTCAGCCAGGGGGACCGAGCCAAACTAGAAACTCCTAATGACAAGGCTACTTGTGATCAACCACAAAGACAATGGTCCAGGCACTGCCACTCAGCACGCAGAAACCCTGAGGGCAGGAGGTGTGACGGCCCCAGCTCTGTAAGAAAGGAGGGGACTCAGTGTGCACACTTCCACTGCCTGGTCAAGGTCCCCCTAAAAATTAATTGCAGTTTGAATTCGTCCTTTAACTCTTCTTTTTTAAACAAGGAGTTAAACACGAAGCCTCGCGCACACACGGGACACGTGCCCGACTCCTAAGCTGCATCCTAGGCCCTCTTTACTTCTTAATTTTGAGACAGTCTCTCACTAAGACCCCTAGGCCAGCCCTGAATTTGTGATCCTCCTGCCTCAGCCTCCCAAGGAGCTAGAATTACAGGTGTGAGCCACTGTGCCCTGCAATGCTTCCTCTTTTAACATTCTGTTTTATTCACCTACAACTGCTACTGTCCTAACAGTACTTTCTCAGGAGAGAGACACACACATTCCAGACACAGAGGAGCCCTCCGCTGAGGGGCTAGTTAGACTGCACAGCAGCTCCAAGGTTCACGAGCTGGGATCAGGCAGGGCGAGCTGCAAGGTGAGGGGTGATGGGCCTGGCAGAGACCTCGGCCTGGGGCCACAGACAGCCCAGGGGTTTTTAAGTGTCTTTCCTTGTTCTATCTTTTCCATTAAAAATCTACAAAGAACATCAAACAGAAGGTCTGTTTTCTATACTAACCGAAAGCAACCCCCTTTCCACTTCTCTGAGTGTCAGCACCTTTGTTTTTCTGAAAGATGGGCCAAAATCAGAACTCGAAAAACCAGCAGGTCCTCGGCTTTCAAACGGAATCCACGGTGCGCGCTGGGCAGAGGGCCACACCCCAGTCATCCCAGCTGTTCCAGGGCTGAGGCAGGAGGACTGCAAGCTCCAAGCCAGTCTGGGCCGCTCAGAGAAACCCTGTCCCAAATAAATGCTGAGACTATGGCTCAGAAACAGGGCCCTGCTAGTGTCAGGCCCTAGATTCAGTCCCCAGGACAGCCACTGGGAGGGGAGGAGGAGGAAGGGGAGGAGGACCAGAGAGAAGAGGGGGGGCGGCAGGGAAGGCACAGGCCACAGAAGGAGGGGAGGAAGAGAAGGGAGGAAGAGGAAGAGGAGGAAGAGAGGCAGGAAGAAGGAGCTGAAGAAATAATCCGAAATAAAAACCCGTGTGGGGAGAACTCCCAAAGCTCGGAACACATCTATTCAGCTGGGGATCTGTTCACCACCAGATTCCACTCATGCTCCAAGCTCAAGCTTCTCCCATCCTGCAGCCAGCAAGGGGCCCATTCGGATAAACTCCGGTTCACACACCGACTCACTTCTCCGGCACCTGCTGCCCTCGCATCCCGCAGAGCTGCGCCGACATTTCCCATGCATTTGACCCAGCGTCCTGAGGGGCACTGGGGTCCCTTGTTAAAGAGGTGGGAGGCATCTGCACACCAAAGGAGCTGGGAGATCCAGCTATCACCCCCAAACCCTACGTGCACCTCCCACTCTAACATACACATACTCAAGTGCACAGGTACACTGCCTGGTCTGCCCCAGGAACCCTCCTGCCTCTGCAGTCTGAGAGCTTTACTTACACCCAAGAAGACTTAGGCATCGGTCTCAGGCAGAGACCAGGGCAGCCGCAAGGAACCCAACACTCACAAAGTAACCGACGCCCACGGATGCCGATGGTGACGGACAGTTTTCGTTTTTTTACTGGGGGGAGGGAGTTGTGGGAAGACCCGTTCTTATACCTCAGTGTGTTGCTTTCTTTCTACAAACCATACGGCAAAAGGCAAACCTGAGAACTACGGAATTAAAAGCCACCCAATATTACATGAGAGAAAAATAATAAATCTCCTGTGTTAAGACTGGAAAATATGCAATGAAAGTAATTTGAGTAGATTTGGCCGTGTATTGAATTCCATTGGGATAATGACAATTATTTCATTCACAGAAAAGTTATAAAATCTGATACCAAGTATACGTTTTGGGTTTTGGTTTTTTTGCTGTTTTATTTGAATGTAAGGATAAAGATGTATAAGGAACAGTAAGTGGAAAAAATAGGGGGTTAAAAAAAAAACAAAGACAGGATGAGAATAAGTATTTTTAATAGAAACTGGGAAAGAAAATTATTAGCGGCCCTTGGTTTACTTTACATAATAAAGGAGTAACAATGTAATTGGTTGTAAAAATATTAGCCTTAAAATACTAAGATAAGTAACTGCAAAACTGTAAGCAACATGAAACTAAGAAACGGAACACTCTAAAACCCAGCCGGAGCAGGATCTGAGGGAGCCGGGCCCTTAAATATTAATGACGCCCGAGAAGCTGACAGCCTCCTTCCGGGGCAACCCGGCCTCGTGTAACAAGACCTGTGAGCAAGTCCTGCCCTCTGCCCCCAGAGCCTACTTCAGAAACCATACCCCAAGGAAATGCTCTCCAAGGAAAATGAATGTCACCTTTTCAACCATGTTTATAGTAATGTTATTTATAATTGTTCAAATTAAAAACAATACAACTAGCAAATTGCCAAAGAATAACGAAGCCAGTGACAGTGTAAGAAAAGATGACATTACTCACGGCAACTCTTCCCTTCCTATGATCTGAATTGGTCAGATATTTATATCTGGTATCTACAACCCGAAGGAGAAAGGATTTGTTCCAGCTCACAGCATCTGTGGTTCAGTCCATGGTCAGCGGGCTCCAAGGCAGAAGCTACATGGCTGAAAGGAACCTGCTCAACCCGCGGCAGCCAGGAGGCAGGGCGCTGTGCAGAGCCCCAGAGAGCAATGCAACCCCCAAAGGCGCCCGGTGCCCCTTCTGCCCCACCCGCCCCACCCCGCCCCAAAGCATGGTCAGCTATGGACTTATGTGGGAGACCCTACGGGTGAATAGCAGCCCCACAATCTCATCACCTTTTAAAAGCCTCACGCTAAATGCTGATCTAAATCCTAACACCCATTTCACTGTAACCTGTGTAGGAATCCTACGGGACGAGGGTAAGTCCCCAACTAAGTGACTTTTGTCTTGGCCGCACTGATGCATGTGGCCAACGAGATGTGAGCTGACACCCTATCTTCCAGTTCCACACCTGCAGCTTTAAATGCAACTGCACCCTCCTCACGGCGCCGCTGTCCTCAGCCGTGGACACACCGGGCCCAGACACGGTGGTCCTGCAGCCGGCATCCCAGGATCAGAGTTTGTGTAGTGACAACCGAGTCCGCCAAGCCACCACGCGTGAGAGCCCGCCCGCGGCTCCCACAGAGCAGACAGGAATCAACATTGCAAGCCAAAGGCACGGGGACCTCTTGTTACCACAGCAAAAACTAACAGTACAATCGTGGGATGACAATACGTCATCACCAAAATATGACAAGCTATAGTGGAAGGGACATGAGGAAGTAAGCATTTGTAAAAAAAACTCATGAAAATGGGCAGATGCCAACGGTATCCAATCAACATGCTCTGGAAGCTGAGAATAATGTGATTATGTCTAACATTCTGTCAACGAAGTACTGCTCACCCATAGCTACGCATCTCACTACCCTGTAATTCCAAGGTAAATGCTTCAATTTCTGAGCATAGCTTCTGCGCATAACTTTATCCATAACAGAACTATTTCTAACAAACTTCTCATCTGATGATGGAAGAGTTTGTGAACATTTACAGCAAAGGTAAATCTAGTACAGTTATTACTCAGCCCTAGTGTATGATTTAAACTTCAATAACAAAAGGAAGGCAGAGAAGGAAGGTAGAAAGGAAGGAGGGAGGGAGGGAGGGAGGGGGGAGTGGAGGGCTGAGGGAGGGAGGGGGAGGGCTGGGGGAGGGGGAGATGAAAAGGGGGAGAGGGAGAGAGGAGAGGAGGGAGAAGGAATTATAAAACCGACCAAAGCAAGGGTTAGAAGAACCTGTCTGCTGCAATGACGCACTTCCACCCCATCAAACACTGTGCAAAAAGCAAGATCTGAAATATCCTCAACTATCTGAAAAATAGTGTGTTTGCTTTCAATGTATTTCTATGACCCATGTGTGAAATTCCATTGCATTTATATGATCCAAGAATCACAATAACCTTCATCATAATATTTAGTCTAAATTAGTTCTACAAGAATAATAACAAAACTATTTACATACATAATTTTCATTAGCATTTCCTATGGGATAGCAAGAAATGTAAAATGCATATACTTCCAATAATGAAACAATAAAAAACGGGTTTAGAGTATACTAATTGTATGTAATTATTATAAATATCATGAAGACGAAGTGTGGAGAGCATGCATACATGATAACAGTTTTTAAAACTACAACTCTGAAAACATATCTGCACAAAAACAAACTAGAAAGACAAAAAAAAACCCATAACAATAACACAGAATAAATTTGTGGACAGACTTTTCCCCCATTTTTTTCAAGTATTGCTACACTAAAGAAACAGAGGTCTAATGCTGATATTTTCAAAATCTGTACTTGCTATGAGATGCAGCGATGCCTCTTGGTTAAAAACCCTAAGATGCTTCAAGTTGTTAAAAACAATTTCTGCTACATATTTTCCTCATTAAGACAAACAGGTTAGGAGATGGAACATGTAAACATCATTTTACCATTTCTTAATAAAATGAGGTTATTCTTGGAAACGATTTCTTTTTGCGTGCTCTCTCTCTCTCTCTCCCTCTCTCTCTCTCTCCCTCCCTCTAGCGACATGTTGTATGAGGCCAGGGGTTTAGCTCAGCAGTGTAAGTGCCTGCTTGGCAAGGTCATGAGTTACACCTCTGATACAAAAAAAAAAGACATTACACAGGTCAGGTTGGTCTTGAACTCACTTTGCAGCCCAGGCTGGCCTCAAACTCATGACAATCCTCCTGCCTCGGCCTCCTGAGCACTGAGATTACAGGTGCGTGCCACCACAATGTGTGGGAACAGCAATTTCTGTATGATCTACTATCTTCAGTAATTCAAAGGTCATCTTTTATTTTTCTTTTTCAAACCTGGGGACTGAGCACCTAGTACCCCATGAATGCTTGACAAGTGCTCTACTACTGAACTATATTTCTACCTTCGGGCCTTTCTCTTAAATTGTAAGATGAAGTCTCACTAACTTTCCTGGGCCAACTTTAAACTTAGGATCCTCCTGCCTCAGCCTCCTGAGTTCTGGATCACAGGTACAGGCCAGCTGGACGATGGTCTCTTTCACCGCTAAGGAGAAAGGAATGGGCACAACGAACAAACGGAGGCCACGCTGGGTCAGTTCCGGCCCTGCAAGGCAGGGATGCAGCAGTGAGGTTGCCCTGCACAAGGACTCCTCCCCTCTGGGACCTGCATGCCCATGGTCACGTGGTACCGGATCTTCCCTTGGAGCTGTGATCTTGTCAGTCACTCGGACTGACAAGTAGGGGCAAGGAGGGTCAGAGAGGCAGCGGCCAAGGTCTTGCAGGCGTGGAGGCGGCCCTGGTAGAATCCCCAGTGCTGCAAAGCACGGAGCCACTCGGGGTGTGAGACCGAGGACTCATTCTAGCAGGTGCTAAATAAAAGGACAAATGCCAGCCCGTAAGTCTTCTGGTCTGGGGGGGTCCCCAGGCTGCTCCCCACCAGTGTCTGCTCTAACCACTCCCCACCGCGGTCCCGCTGGGCGTCACTGGACGCAGAGGATCCCTGAACGGTCTGACAGCAGCCGCCACAGCACAAACACAACCAGAGCCACAGACGTGAGCCTGGGCAGGACAGTTACATTCTAGTGGTCACGCCAGGTGTGGTGGTGGAGAAGGCCGAGTCCAAGGACAGTCTGGGCTGCACAGCGAGACCCCGTCTCAAAGGAAGGTGAAACTAACTTTGATAAGAGACTTAACTCAATGGATCCAAAGTATCAGCATGTTCATATGGAACTCGTAAAAAATTCGCAAAAGCATGACTTCTCTGTAAACCTGCATTTTCAGGCCACAAGGAGACAAACTACTGAATATACCTGAATCTTCCTTTTTTCTTTTCTTTCTTTCTTCCTGCCTTTTGTGGTTGTGTGGGTTTCTTGTTTGTTTGTTTGTTTGTTTCTGAGACAGGGTGTCACTAGGCAGTTCTGGCTGACCTCAAACTCACAGTGATCCTCCTGTCTCAGCCTCCCAAGTGCTGGAATGACAGCTGTGTGCTGTCACAACCGCTGAGAATTTTCCTTTGAAGGTCAATGTTCATGGTGTGCCTCACATTTAATCTAAACCTTAGACTTCACTATCTTATAAATACATAAAACTAGCACGTGGGAGGCTGAGGCAGGAGGATGGTCATAAGTCTGAGGTCAGCCTTAGCTACACAGGGAGTTGAAGGCCAGCCTGGAATACATAGTGAGATCCTATCTCAGAAAACAAAACAAAATAAATTAAAACAATAAAACTAGACTAATATTTACTATCTTTTAAACTTTACCAAAAACTCAGTTTTGTGAATAAATCTTGGTATTTTACTTTAAAACAGCTCTTGTGCTGGGTTGTGGTAGCACACACCAGTCATCCCAGCACACGGGAGGCTGAGACATGAGGATCCCTGCAAGTTGGAGGGCAGCCTGGACTACACAGTGACTTCAAAGCCTGCCTGGACTGCAGGGCGAGACCCTGTGTCCAAAAAAAAAAGTAAAAACTAAACAGAAGCAAAATAAGTGACACTGCTCTTGAAACAGGTATGGTGGAGCATGTCTGTAATCCCAGCTACTTGGGAAACTGAGGCAGGGGGCTCACAGTTAGTAAGCCCTTGTCTCAAAATAAAAAGTAAAGAGCCAGAGATACAGCTCAGCGGTAGAACACTGGCTTAGCATACACAGGGCCAAAAGAAAGAAAGAAAAAGTTCTCTTGTTTTTCAGGAAGTAACATGAATTCTGACCTGCTACCAACGTCTAGTTCAATGCAGACTTGTTTCAGTTATCCAAGGCAGGATCCTGACCTACACATCCATGCAGTTGGTCAGTTACAACAGCAAACCTGATTCTCCGTACCTTCTAGGCCAGTCGCCCTGTGCTCCGCAGTATCAGCACTACTTGAGATGTCAAGAGTTCCACCAAAGACCCTATCTGCTCAGAGGACGGTCCCTCTGGCATGGATTTCGCCCTGGGAGCTTCTGTATCCTGCAGGACTTGTGCAGAGCCTCTGCAGCCCTCTGCACAGCTGAAAATCTGCTACTTGTACAAATGTACTGAGGAATCCAGCCAGGACCCTCCCAGAGTAGACAGTTCCTTCCACCAGAGGAAGAAGAGGGAGACGAGAGAGGGCATTTGGGGCGCCCCGGAGGGGGGGATGTGCCGGGGGAACTCGATGAGGTATCATTTCACACGCACACAGCCAGGGCTGCGATTCCTCACTGCATGCAGAAGGCTGAATGGAGGACAGAAGATGCTGGACACAGACAGAGCACCTCATTTTGAAAACAAGTAGACAGCCGCTCGGCAGAGCACAGCACGGGTCACCCTTGCCAGCCTTCGTTTTTAAATGCCTCACAGGTAAAACCATCATTTTCCACAGAATATAATTAAGACCCGTAGGTGTCACTTCATTATTTGGGAGTCTCAAATCATTTCACGTCAGTCACTCCTCTCCCCTCATAAATCACATCCTTACCCTATCCCTTAGCTCTGAATTAAAAACAGGTTGATAGGATCTTTTAAAAATGTTATTAATTTATCGGGAGGCCGAGGCAGGAGGATCGCTGTTGCGTTCGAGACTAGCCTGGGTCACAAAGTGAGCTCAAGGCCAGCCTGAATTGCAGAGTGAGATCCTGTCTCAAAAAGACAAAAATAAATAAATAAAATAAAACAAAGGAATGATGCTTTAGAAAATGCATTAACTTAAAAAGCACAACACTGAACGTTAGTTTGTGCAGGACGGCTGGCCCAGCTCCATAGCAGCACAAACTTGCCACAGAAATAAGCCCATGGCCTCTGCTGTAAACCACGTGTGGCCTTGCCATCCCGGAGGGCGTGGCACGGGTGGCAGAAGAGGCCTGATCAGCGCTGGTATGCATGCCAGCCCCCACGCCGGCCTGGGTCAACTTCCCAACTCGGAATCACACATTTGGGCGCCTCTCAGAATCCCAGAGAAGACGTCATGGTGAGGAAGGAGAAAGCTTTGGGGCACAGGCCACTACGGTAGGCAGAGAAAAAGTACCTCCTGCCACAGGAAGCAAAGGGTGAGCAGGAGAAAACAGCTTCCAAACCAAATTCACAGCTCCCTGGTGTAAACCCCTGTGCAGGTCCATGGAAAAGTCCAATACTCAGCCCGCCAGGTTCCCTTTCATCTTTTTAAAACTTCCTCCAGCTATGAGCATTTACCTCACATCTACGATTCATCAACTCCCCACACATGTAGTGGACATCTAGTCTGCTTCCGGCACCAAAAACCCAGACAGCAAACTTCCAAATATGTCCTGTACGAGCTCCCAGCTGAGGAGAGGGGGAGGCTGTAGAAACGGTGGGTAAAATCACACCATGTGACAACAGAGTCCCTATAATAAGAGATGGTTGTGCATGCCTGTAATCCCAGCACTTGGGAGGCTGAGGCAGGAGGATCAGTGCAAATTCAAGGCCAGCCTGGGCTACACAGCAAGACCCTGTCTCAAAAAAACCACAATAATAATAATAATAACAATAGGATGTCTGATACAAAAAATCTAAGAACATGTGAAAATCACCCTAGAAATTAAAGAATGAATAGGAGGATAGTTTGCCACCAGATATGAAACAGGAATTCCAGGGGACAGAAACAATAGTATCAGAAGTCCGAGCAATGAGGTTCCAACTGGGAGCGATGTTTGTAGCACACCAGGAGCCAAGAAGGTCAACAGCCCCCAGGGTGGGGATCAATGTGGTATTTTTCGGTTCTGGGACTCAAACTCAGGACCTTGCACTGCCAGGCAGGCGCTTATGCCACTGAGCTACCACCTCCCCAGCCCAAAGTGTGGAATCTAAAGTTACCATGTGCTCTGAATGCTCTGTGAGGCAGGGAGGGTGCACCTGGTCACCAGCAAGTCAGGGTGTCCTTTCCATGGCAGTTTGTTTGTTGCTGAGACAGAGTCTCACTGTGTAGTTCAGACTGGCCTTGAACTTACTGTGTAGCCCAGGCTGGCCTCAAACTCAGTGATCCTCCTGCCTCAGCCTCCTGAGAGCTGAGATTACAGGGGTGCACCACCATATCCATATTTTAGATAAAAGGGAGAATATAATAAACAGGTACATTCCTCCTACTCAGCACAGAAAACAACCCCACAACCCCCAATGTCTTATATTTAGGCTCCATCCCGCTGGCATTTCCTTTGACCCTAACAAGGAATGTGCAGATCCCTAAACAGCATGACGGGACAAGGAAGATGTTGAATAGGACAGAGACAATACCAGATGGACCCAGAAAGCCTACACGCCAGGGCTTAGGTCAGGCACTGTGACACTGTGACTGGTGCCGGTCATAATGAAGAAGGGACACAGGACAGGCAGACCAGGTGGACAGCTCCGTGCAACCACCAGCAGAAGAGAAGCAACAATACGGTGACTGGGGCAGGTGGTGGCTTCTAGGCTGTGACGACCCCGAGGGCTGGTTTAGATGGGTGTCAGGGTGCCCGGGTGCCGGGGCAAGGAAACAGCACGACCAGAGAGGAGACTCACGGTGCCTGCCAGGGTGGGAGGGGCAGAACATCCACTGAAACACACATGCGATTCCTGGCCAAGGTGCCTTCGTGACCATGAAATCTGCCCAAATCACTTGCTTTGAGACCCAGAAGGACAGCAAGGACCAGTATCGGGCTGTGGGGAGGCATCACTGATATCACCGCTACCACTTCCAGTGCTGTAAGGAACACAGGCTGTCTTGGTTTTAAAACCTAGTGATTTAGAGGTTGAATACTGCAGGATTCCCCTTTATCTCTTTTACATAAGGTACAAAAGGAAAGCATGCCTAAGAAGGTAATCAAGGATTCTAATCTAATCAGCAGATCCAAACCAGCAAAAGCAACTTAGTTATAGGCCAAGTTTAAATTAACTTCCTCATTGAGGAACAAAATACCAGACATCTGCAAGTTAAGGGGGAAAAGGTTTATTTTCACTTACAGTTTGTGGAGGTTTCAGCCTGTAGGCCTTGGCTGGCTCCAAGGTAAGAGCAGCAGCTTAGCAGAGGGGAAAGGCAGATCAGAAACAGTCCATGGCAGGGAAGGCAGAAAAAAACAGCAGGGGCAAGCCTCCCTTTCCCTTTTTATTCTATCCAGGCTACAAGCCTATTGGTTGGTGTCACTCACACCCAAGGTGGGCTTCTGTCTACAGTAACTAAATCCATTCAGCCACACCCAGAACAACACTAAACCAATCAGTGGGATTCCCTAACACAGAAACAATCGAATCCATGTTCCACACAGGTCTGCCTAGGGATTAGTGGCCACAAAGTGGGGTTCATTCTCTCTGTAACTCTCCAGTGAGAGGACAAAACCATTCAAATGAATGCACTGTGAAGTCCAATAAGGAACAGAGGCGGGTGGACCAGGAGCAGCACCCCAGCTCCTTGGAAATGAGAATTCCTGGGCCCACCCCAGGGCTACAAAATCCAAAGCTGACATGAGTGTGGGGAAGAGCAATCTGTCCAAACAGCGGGGCACGGTGGTGCAGGTCAGTAATCCCAGCATTTGGAGGTAGAGGCAGGAGGATCGCTGGAGGCCAGCCTGAACTACACAGTGAGACCCTATTTCAAAAAAACCACTACAAAAACACCCTCTGATGTACTCCAGGGTGAGAGGTTTTACCTACTGCTCCACTTCCTTGAGAGGAAAGGAGTATGAAAAACAAACCAACCAAAATCAACCCAGAGACGGATTTTCGAAGATACAAGGAAACAGTATGTGTGAAAAAATAAAGTATGTCCTTCACAAACAGGTAAGGCAAAGTAAACCCAGCCCGGGTCCAACCCGAGTCTTCCTAACTTGGTAACATGTTCAGCATTAAATTTCAGACATCTCAAAAGTGCAGAGACCACCGCGCTCCTTAGAGAAGGCCATACCACCAGCAGGTCCTGTCCCCAGCTTCCTCCCTGGTGATGGGCATCAAGCACTTATGGGGCGGCCAGCTAGGGTTACAGGAGCTCGGGCAGGCGACGGTCCTCCGGGGTCAAGCTCCGTGACCTGGCTTTGCAGGCAACTCTTGACCTGGGCCTAATTTAGTCCTTGAGGAGCTAAGCTGAATCACCCACATATCAGATTTACACCTAAAGCTGAACTAAGGACGGTTACGGGAGGTTTCTTCCAATAGCAAAGACCAGGAGGCACAATCAAACAAAGGTCTGATGCGAGAGAGAAAGTTCATGAACTCAGAGGGGGGGGGGTGTGTGTGAAAAAAACACTGCTGATATGCTACTGCCATTTACCATCTAGCTCAGACCCACAATCACCCCATCCCGCCAGAAAAGCTCCCTATTCACTATAGTCTTTCAGCCCCAGCTACTCCATGTCCTTGATCCACAAGCATTGCGTCATATCCTTTAATTCAGAATCATAAATAATTCCAGGATTATTTGTTTTCATAATCTCTGTGCATGCAATATATGGTAACAGCTTTGCTGCGTCTGGGCAAAATAGCTTTCCATTCCCAGCCCGTGGCAAAACTCGTGGTCAAACTTGAAGTTTGTTGGCTTTTTTACCCAGACTTCTCAAAGGAGAAGGGTGCCCTGCTAGAGCTCCTGGCCAGCCTGCAGTTCTGCACGAGAGCATTTAACCAGTTTTTTGCTGCAATCCTCTATTTTGCATCAGCTCCTTGGGAGCTGTTCTTTACTTTCTAACTCCCGCCAGGGCGGAGCTGACAGGAAGGTCAAGGAGTGAATGTTTTTCAAATACCTCAGACTTCTCTGGGATGAAAGGAAATATTAAAATCCAAGGGACCAGCTGGGTGTGGTGGCGCACGCCTGTCATCCCAGCACTCACTCCGGAGGCCGAGACGGGAGAATCATTGTGAGTTCGAGGCCAGCCTGGGCTACAAAGTCAGTTCAAGTCCAGCCTGAACTGCACAGTGAAACCCTGTCTTGAAAAGGAAAACAAAAACAAAAACCAAGCGACCTGTGGCCAGCTACGATGCTCTACTAGGACTTCAAAGAGGGAAACCAAGGCTACAAAGATCTGTTCCCGCTGGCACCCTTGCTAACAGCAGGTGGTTCTCCTAAGACTCTTTAATTAACTGGATTTCAACATTAGAAATTTGAAGAGACTTGCATAACACACTGGACCCTTGTTACAGGAAGGAGCAGACCGGTAAGAGTCTTTCTCTGCCAGCTCCCAGAGGGGCTTCCCCGCCCCAAACCATCCCACCGCCTGCCCTGAGGCTTCAACCGCGTCCGAGGGGAGGGGAGGGGAGGGGAGGGGAGGGGTGAGCCACATGGAAGCTGCCAGCCAACATGTTTGCTTTGAGCCAACAGACTAAAAAAAAAGGCAAAGACAAAGCTCTGTGTGTATGTTGGCACACATGTGAATTCAGCCTGCTGAACAACAAACAAAGGACGCATTCACAGCCACATAGGACTCCCCGAACATATAAATAGCTATCCTTGACCCGGTCTGTCTGAGGCACTGTTACACAGCATCGCCCTGAATTCTCCATAAATATCCCAGCAGTCCGGGCTGGAGGGCCGGGGGAGCCTCAGACAGAAGCTGCCCAGGGAAGCCACACGACTTACAAGGTGGCCGGGCCACAATGCAAACCCAGCGGTCCACGTCACCATCTCCGCCCTGCGCCCCTCTGCACACTCCAACTCTGGCCGGAAAAGACAGACCCTGCCTCGAACTCACGCCCCTCTCTCCTCTCAGTGGCAGCCGGGGGCAGGAGGGTAAATTAGATCAACTTAAATCCAGGAGGGGAGATCTAAAAGTTTACTGTAGACGAGAACTTCCTCCCTGCCTCACCAACTCTGGCCTTTGTCCCGCCCCCTTCCTTAATTGGCTAATTAGGCATTCCATCTTTCCTCCTTCCCGGTTCATCCCAACAAGATGCGCAGCAGTGCTCGGGCTCCTGATGAATGTGGAAAACACCGGGCACTTGGTAACTAAGTCATGAAGCTCAAATGCAAGAACCTGATCAAGTTTTTGTTGAAAACGGACAAAGATAGGGAACCTGGGGGGCTAAAATGAGCACTGAAAGCACTAATATCTGTGTTTCTGGAGCAAACTGGAACCACTACTAAGAAAGGCCCCCCCCCATCATAATTCTTGACTCTTGGCTCATCCATTCACGGCAAAAAGCACTGGAAGAATTCTGACTTTCTTCTGAATTCTTTATAGTTCTCCCACATTAAAAGTCTCCTGATAGCCAGGCACAATGGCACACACCTGGAATCCCAGCTCTCCAGAGGCTGGGGCTGGAGGACTGCTGTCCAGACTGGGCTACCTAGTGAGGCCAAGGCCAGCCTGAACTACACAGCAAGGCCCGGTCTCAAGTAAATAAATAAATTAAATAAAAATACCTAAAAGTCTCCTGTTCTTTCTACTATAGCTGTTGGTGCAACACACATGAGCATTACACCAACTCAACCAGCTAAAGGGTTAATAATAACGACCTCTATAGGCCAAAGACAGGACCAGGAGCAAGACCTGGGGAGAGAAGCGAAGGGCTCCCCCGGGCCACCTTCCAGGGTGCCGTTAAGGGGCCTCCTTGTGCTCTCCGGGGGGCCTAGGTAAACACCCCAAGTGGTAGGAAGCCAGCATTCTCTTTCTGCACCTATCTACTGGGCTGAGGTCACAAAAAGCTGGCCGCCTGCCACCTCCGGCAAAACTCGGTCACTAGGACTAATACTACAACACCACTTGAGCCCCGTGGAGTGGCACCTAACAAAGGCAACCCGTGTCCTTAACGCTACTGCGCTACAAGAGCTTCTGCAGGCACCACGGGCGGAATCCTGCGCCATCCGCGGCCAAGTCCTGCAAGATGGTTTCAGTTCTTGTAACATTTCAGAGATGAAACAGACACGCCGGCTGCTGAGGCACAGGCGGCTTTGAAAGCAGAGATACTGGATCCAGCTTCACAAGCATGAACCAAAGGACATCACCCCACTCAGCCCGTGGGAGCTGTGTTCTCCCGCATGAGCTGTCAACCCACCACCAAATGACCAGGCAACTTGTTAACAGCACAAGGGGCTGGGACACGGTCACTGCAGCCCTGCGGCCAAGTGGCTCTGAAGGGGAGTCCAGGCCGACGCGATGAAAGCAGGTGTGGGCCAATCAATGCCAATTAAAATGTGGCCGGTGCTTCAGCAGCCACTGGTGACATGGAGGTGCATCCCAAGAGTCTTCTGCTGTTCTGGAAGGTGAGCGCGGTTCCAAATGAATTCTGCTCTAGCCAGTGGAGGGAAACAGGCTATGCCAGCGCCATGCCTCTAAGTCCCCCTCGGGGCCCCAGTCGGCTGTGAATGATTTTTCTCTCCTTTCTCTCCTTTTGCCAGCTCCTCTACCTGGAATGCTGTTCCTAATCACCACCCTCTGGGTACCAAACCTTCCGGGACTCTCACAAACTCCGTCCACCAGGGCACTATCCTTCCGGGCAGGCCTGACCGCTGGGTTTCCACAAGCAGCCACAGACTCCTACAGCAAGACCTCGGAGACCTTGTTCTAGCCGGATGGAAGCGCGATATTCGGTTTGTTGAATGAATGAGTGAACGAATCAGAAATGAATGTAGCCACGGTGGAAAGCGCAGCCCGCAGTTCTGAGACTCAGACCTTCACCGCGCGCCTGCAAGCAGCCTGGACAACCTGAAGCCGAAACCCTGCAATCTTCTTAAACTGTAGGTGCGGGGGGTTGGGGGTGGGGGTGTTGCCGGGGCCGAAGAACTTGTGAGACCAGGGCAGGGGAGGGCAGCGCTACCCCGGCGTTCTCTCCCCAAGCAAGAGGGGAAATTCACTCGCAAGTGTTCCGAACCTAGACCGGCGTCACGTGGGAAGGGGCTGCTCACTTGCAGAACTGCGAAAGTTGGGGGTAGCCCTGCTCCGAAACGCAGCGGCCACGCGTCCCCCCCCCAACCCCGGGCTCGCCCGGCCACCCCCGGGCAAGTCAAGGCACCCTGGAGATGGTAGGGGAGGCTGGGGCCTAGTGAGAGGGCACGCGGGCGCCTCTCACCCTGAACCCTGCGCCCACGGTGGGCGCTGCCTCCCCGCCGGCCTCGGCGACAGCAGCGTCGCCCGTCCCGCACGCTCCCGTCCCCGCGGTCCGGAGGTCCCCTGCGCCCTTCCCGGGCCCTGTGCGGCTCGCGAGACGCAGGAGGCGCGCGGAGGAGGAGAAGCAGGAGGAGGAGGAGAAGGAGGAGGAGGCGAAGGCGACCCAGACAGCGCGCACTTCCAGCAGCCCGCGGTGCGCCCAGGGGCGCGCACTCCCACCCGGAACCCACGCGCGGCGGGACCCGCACCCCCGAGGACTCTCCAGGCTCGGGGCGCAGTCGGCGTCGCAGCGCTCCCCTGGGTCCCCCCCGGTCCCCGCCTCACCTGCTTACATGGCCCGGGCGGCGGCGGGGCCCCGATCCCCACGGAGCCGACTGCTGGGCCGGGCGCCGGGACGCAGGGCAGCCGGCCTGGGCGCGGTGTCGGCGGCAGTCGCGGCGCGGGGGAGCGGCGGTGCCGCCCGCCCGGCGGATCTGGGCGAGGATCTGGGAGCGACGGGGACCCGCGCGGGTGGCGGCGAAGTTGAGCAGAACTTCGCAGGGCCCGAGCGCCCGGGCGGCAGGAAGCGCGGGCGGCCGGGCGCGAGGAGGAAGGGGCCGTGCGGTGGGAGGGGACGAGCAGGCGCCGCCGCTCCCCACCGGGCCGCCGCGCGCGCTGGCCGGGGGCGGAGGAGCGCGGGGCGCGCGCCGGGGCGGCCGGGAATGCGGTGGGGGCGCGCGGGCGGGCGGGGGCGCGCGCGCGGGGAGGGCAGGGGAGGGGGCGCCGGAACGCGGATCCCGGCTCCGGGCCGGAGGCGATCTGGCTCCGGGACGTCACGGCGCTGGAATCCGAGGAATGCCGGCCGCCGGGAGCGCCCAGTGCAGGCCCGGAGGAGCCGGGCGCTGGAGTGGGGCGGCTCCAGAGCCCGTCTGCAAATGTGGAGCCGGGGCCGGGAGTGGGGACGGCGGGGCGACTGAGGTCAGTCGGGGCCGAGGAAGCGAAGAAGAGCCCAGCTCGATGTCCCTGGACAGCGAGGACGGACGGCCTTATTGTGGGGACCCCCGAGCGGACCGTCCCCAGGCAGCCGCCGCGCGGGGGACAGCCTGGAAATAAGCGAGGCGGCCTGGCCGAGCCCTGGGCACAATGCCGGATTCTGCGGGCAGTGAACTTGAGTTCCAGCCCCGGCTCCCTTCCCACCCAGCGGCGGCGAGCAGGGGTGTGTCGTTTTCCCGGCTGCTCCGTGCCACCGGCTCGCCCCGCCCGGGCTGCCCGGGTAGGCGCTGGAGGGAACTTCCTTGGCACTTTTAGAGGCGTAATTAATGAGGCGCAGCTGGCAGGAGGGAAAAGCCCCGAGCTGAGTAGGGCAAGGGGACTTGGGCTCAGGCCCTGCCCAGCTGAGCACCGATTGGGTCACTCCGGCATGGAATCCCAACCCCCGGATCCCCGGTTCTGTTGCTGTAAAATGAAAGAGCTTGCCTACGTTTCTGTGTGGTCTTTTGCATTGCCGCAGACATGGTTTGGCCAGGACTCAAGCCCCAGCCTTTTCAGCCATGCGAACGACCTTAAACTCGTGGTCGCAGAAGATGTCTCAAATAACTCCAAAGTCAGGAACTCTTACAAAAATTTGGGCCCTTTGGGGAAGAGAGCCGGAAAGCAAGAAGCAAAGCTCCTCCTGAATCCACTGCGTGCAAATATGGCACGACTGACTTCTCTTTGTATCTACCTGCCCATCTGCAGAATCGGCAGAATCAGAAAAGACTTTGGAGACAAGACGGAAGGGATGAAAGGGAGCTGAAATCAGTCGCTCCAACTTTCAAGGAAATAGCTGAGCGACCTGTGCTGAGTTTCCCAGGGGCACAGTAGGGACTCCTTTCTGGGGGGCAGGGAGTGTGGGTGCCTTGTTTTTCCCTCTGCCCAGATCAGCAGCTGGAGGCAGGAGGTGATCTCCAGTCTTACCAAGGGACCAAACAAGACTGGGATAAAAGGTGGGGACACTACACCCCAGGTTTTTGCTCCTTGCTGGGAGCTGGGAGCCCTTGGCTTCTCTCTGATGGAAAGGAATAGTCTGTGTGTACTGCTCTGCCGTCACTGAGCTGCTAAACACCCAGCACCCGAGCCCGCTGCAGTCTATGAGAAGAGCAAAGGATTTGCACTCGGACCAAGACTTGGTTCTGCTCCTGATGGCCAGGTGACCCCAAGGAGGCTGCTACCCTTGAGGCTTGAGTTTAGGGGACAGAGCCTGGTGGGACTAGTTCTTCTAGAGGCCTTTCCCAGGTCTATACAGGCACGAATGACTTCTCCAGACAAGGCCTGGGGAGGGCACTAAACCTCGAACTCAGGGTCTGTGCAGAAACTGCTGCCTGTTTCCTTATCCTCAGCGTGAAGGCCAGGAACGCAAGGACCATCACCAGGGGTCCAGTGATGATAAAGCCAGGTTTTAGCACTTAACCTCCCAGTCCCATTTTTAAAATTTGAGTATATTTACTCCTAAAAGTAAAAAATGCAGCATTAATTCATGATCTTAAAAAGTGCCACACTTCTTTTCTTCTTTAGAAGACATCAGGAGAAGGCAGTGCAAACACAATTAGAGGAGGGACTGGGGCTTCGAACCCAGGGCCAGGGTCAACTGAGCTACTTCCAGCCCTTTTCATTATTATTGCTGTTTATCTTGAGACTGGGTCTTCCTAAATTGAAAAGTTGCCCAGGTTGGACTTGAACTTGGAATCCTCCTGCTTCATACCTGGCTCCAACAAAAATATTTTTAAACGAAATTAGTGATTGGCTGTCTTAGTGGTACAGTGCTTAGCTAGCATGTGTGAGGCCCTGGGTTCAACCCCAGCACCACAATTCAAAATGATAAAAAAAAAATCCATTCTCTAAGTACTTATATAAATATGTATGCTAGTCATAAGTATGCATGCTTTCAAGAAAGAAAAAGCAATCCATTTCCTAAGTCTGCACCACACTCAAATCTTAGTATGCATCAGGGCAATCATGCCTTGGTTATTGGGTTAGGCTCTGCTTTGGAGGTTTTTTTAGGGCGCTTTTTTTTTTTTTTTGAGACAGGATCTCACTTTGAAGTCCAAGCTAGTCTTGACCTCGCTATATACCCCAGGCTAGTCTTGGTCTCAGTGATCCTCCTGCCTCAGCCTTCTGAGAGCTGGAATTACAGGCATACACCACCACCCCAGATTGGGATCCGCACTGAGCCTATTTCAAACTGCAATGTTAAGAATTTGTAGATATTATATTTCCCAAAGCAATGTTTCTTTTTGTTGCAAGCCCTGTTCAAACTACAAATACAGGATGCCAAGCGAAGTCCTCGCATGGGTCCTCCCACCTCCAGTGTGTTCTTTCTCATCAGGAGATTTGTGCTATAGCTTCAGAGACACAAGAATCTGTGAAAGCAGAACGTGTTCCCACATCAGAGCAAACGGAAAAGTCAACAGATTTGTTAGAAAAGTCTCAGCTTTCCAGGGTCCTCCACAAACGTTACAGCCAGATGCACCCGCAGATGCAGACCCACGAGGGAGAAGATGTGTCCAGAACAACCCAAGGTCCCTCAGCTCAGCTTCCCTGGCCTCTTCCTGGATCCAGAGCCGAGACAGATCATGTGTGTGTGTGTGTGTGTGTGTGTGTGTGTGTGTGTGTGTTTCTAGATACTGAGATGCAGTCCACACAAAGCACACATCTTCAGCACACATGCAGCATGGACATATGGATATGTAGGTGCTGGCACGCATGCCGGAGTCCACACCCAGGCCATAATGTGGAAAATGCCCATCACACCCGACCCTCTTCCCTGAGCCTCCCAGAGTGCTGGGCAGCTTAACACGACCTTGTCTCCAAAGTTAAAAAAAAAAATGGGAGGGGGTGCCCAGGAGTAGCTCCACTTGAAGGCCCTGAGCTCGGTTTCTAAGGAAAGAACAGGTCCATCGCTGCAGGAAATGCAAATCCCCTATGCAACTTCTTAATCGTGTCACCGCTCTGGACAGACTTCTGCCACCATGGATTTACCTTGTCAGAATCCGTGGCAGTGGGATCCTAGGGCTTATGTTTTATACAGGTTCATGTGTATGAGGCTCTGGCTTCTTGGGTCGTTGTAATGCTTCTAAGATATATTCGCATTAGTGGATGGGTCGGTTTATTCTGTCATTGTAGAGTAGATGCCACTGTGTGACTGTGGCATAGTTTGCTTATCCATCCTCTTTCCGCTCTGCTTGGCAGACATACATTTATGTATACGTGGGTCTCGCCATGTAGCTCAGGTTGGCCTTGAACCCACGGCATTCTTCTGGCCTCAGCCTCCGGAGTTCTAGGATATGGGCGTGCACCACCACGCCCAGCCATTCAGAGCTTCTTATCAGCGCAGGCCAGGAAATCAGCAGAGCGTGAATCCCTGTTATCAGTGTTTGCTCTAAGCTGTGTGAGCAGGCAGGCTGCAGCCTCACACACATCCGTGGCACAGTCCCGGGCACGGACGGCCCACAGGGAAGCATGTGGCTGGGGTCCCCCAGCGGGGGCAGTCACGCACTCACCCTTACTGCTGGCTTTTGGTGTCTGTCTAGAAGCTGTGTGTCCCACACCAAAGACCGAGCCCCCCTCCCACCCGGCTGCACCCGGAGCCATTTCAGCTTGGGGACTGGAAGCGGCCACCCAAAGGAGTCACATTGTCTTCAGCCACCAGTAAACCGGAATCACGGGTGGCTTCTGTGGCAGCATCGCTAAGGGGAAACTGCACAACTTTTATTGGCTTTGCTGGGCGTCCCTTGAGGGCTGTACACGCAGGGTCCTCGTCACATTTCCCCGAATGTCTCCAATAGCTCTTCGGGGTGCCCTCCTCCCGGCCACCTCGCCACAGCCTCTGTTCTCCACCCAGCCAGGCCTTAGCTGAAGGGACCGCCCACAGCCTCAGTTGCTGTGTCCCTCCCACGCCTGGCCACATCATCCTGGAAAGAAGGCTGAGGTGCTGGGTTCTGTGTTTGCAAGCAGGCGGGGGAGACCGAGCTGTCCCCTGGGTCCCCGTGTGTAGGTTCCTTTGCAGTCAGCCATGCGGGTGATGCCCAGCTAGAGTCACCACGTCACATCACAGGTCAACTTTTCTGATGACGAATGTGCAACATTTAGCCCACTGTTTACATTTTTAAATTCCATAGGGCAGTACCATACAGAAATCCATGCCCGTGGAAAGGGTAATTCACACATTATCAGTACCTCCAGCAAGACTTGTAAGAGATTGGCCCAGCGTGGTGGCACATACATACCTGCACTCCCAGCACTTGGAAGCTGAGGCAGGAGGGTCACTTCCAGTTTGAAGCCAGCCTAGGCTACAAAGTGAGTTGAAAGGCAGCCTGAACTGCATAGTGAAACCCTGGCTCAAAAAGACAAAATAATTATAGAAATAAATAAAGGAGATCAAATCTAGGTACAGTCATCCCCATCCTTTAAATTTCACTGTATTTGATGTGATTTTCTATTAATTTTATCTTAGACCTCAAGCACTCTGTGTTTTTTGTGTTTTTTTTTTAATCTTTTCTTTATTTTGGTTTTTGATTTTTTGAGATAGGAGCCCACTATGTAGTTTAGTTGAGGCTGACCTTGAACTCAGTGTGTAGACCAGGCCAGTCTCGAATTCTTGGCCATCCTCCTGCCTCAGCCTCCTGAGGATTACAGGCCTGAGCCACCATGACTGGTTCCCAACACATTTGGATCCCAGCATCGTAGTATAACCTGCCTCAGCTTGCAAATCCCCCCATCCCGACCTGGCCTTGTCCCCAGCAAACCCTATGTCTGTCCCTACGCACCACCCAGGCCCCTACATAGCCTGCCAGGCACCAGGTCCTGCAGAGTGCGCCATCCCAAGGAGTTCACCTGCATGGCATCAACCACCAACGCACGTCACCTTCCTCAGATGCAGAGAGGAAAGGCGCCCCTGCCCCTGCCCTGGCTCAGGGAACCTCTTCCTTCCCAGCTTCCAGCACCGCCAGGGCAGGAAGTCCTCTCAGAACATGCTGACCAGTTGCCTGCATGAGCCACCCGTCCGGTAGACGAAGGGAACAGCTTTAGGGAGAGTTCCCTTGGTGAACAGAGGAGCACGCCTGGCTCTACTGCCCTGGTGCAAAAAGGAAGAACCTACAAGATGTCATGGATCCGAGTCACAGGAGGCTAAAGCCGGAGACCCAGGAGGGTCCTGCTCGTCCTCTGCTCATTTCCTGGCTTCCAGCCCCAGCTTCCTGGTACTGAGGACTGAACTCAGGCCCCTTTGCAATGAGCTCCATCCTCAGCACCTTTTTTATGTTTTTATTTTCAGACAGGTTCTCACTAGATCACTAAGGGACTCAGCTTGGGCTCAACCTTGTGATCCTCCTGCCTCAGCCTCCCAGAACAGGAGGATTACAGGGGTACCCTGTCTCACATAGCTGCCACCTTCCACTACTGGCCACATCCTGGTCACTAGCTATGTCATTCTGGCAAAGACCCTCTTGGTCCTGAGTTTCCTCATCTATAAATGGGAAACACAGCAGTGTCCACTTCAGGTGAAATGGTAATGGTTCAGTAGGCCCACGTGGGAAATGCTGTGGAACTGGGTACCTGGAACACATGGTGTTCCGGGTTCACCCCTGACCTTACCAGGAAGTGAATTATACACTTTGATGGGGACTAAATCCAGGTGCAGGAATCTTCCCTTGGTGCTCCTCCCCTTTTGCTTTTGCTGTTTTCCACCGCCATGAACTGTAACCCTCTGCCAGCTGATCACGGACTGAAACCTGCTCAAACTCTGAGCTAAATGAACCTTTCCTTCCTTCATTGTGGGTGTGGGGTATTTTTTCTCAGCAATTAGACAAAAGTAACCAAGACGCCGGTCATTCTTGCCATTTTCTGCAGCAGTTCTGAAACCCTCTTTCCTGCGGGTCTTTAGTTGTGTGGTGTGGCTGCCTCCATGTCCTGCATGGATTTAAAATGTTAGTATTTCATCTGACTTGGTTTTTATTGGGCAGAGACTGTCATCTCAGAAACCATGTGTGACCCGGAGTGTCACAATGGGAGAGGAAGTCCTCTGTCCACTTCTCAGGCTGTTTTCTACGCATTGTTGCTGCCAAACAAAAGCATGATGCTGTGTTCTCATCCTCCTTGTCACTGGATCTGGTACCACGCAACTTTCGGTTCTTCCTCAAGGACAAAATGACGGTGAAAGGGAATCATTTTGAATCGGTTCAGGATACAGAGGCAGCCCCGAGAGCACCAGGACAGACGCTCACAAAGCTGCTTCAGAAATGCCAAGAACGTGGGCGGGGATATAGCTCAGCAGCACAGCTCCTGCCTGGCAAGCGCAGGGTTCTGAGTTTGATTCCCGGTACCAGGAAAATAAAAAAACAGAGATACCAAAAACAATGGGTGAATGTTTGATGTGAAGAGGGGTGTCTTGAGGGGGGTTAACAACAATGAGAGCCCCCCAGCCTCTCTGCTCTGGAAGATCCTGGCCTTTCCCTCTCAGCAGGTGGCTGCAGTTTACCAAGCACCTCAATGCATCTGGAATAGCCTTAGGAGGTGGCAGAAAGGGCGGTAGAAGCCAGGACAGTAGAAACATGAGCGGGACAGAGTGTGTCCCAGTTCTGCACTGCAGGAGTTGCCAGGAGACAGCAATGTGGAACTGACATGGAACTGGGTTCACAAAAGGAAACACGTCCAGAGTGTGTGCGTCTCCAGTTGTTCCTGGTCTCTCTTTCCCCATGGTTCTCAGAACACACCCAGGACGACAGAGAAAGGGAGCCGTTTCGGTAAGGCCACAGAGCAAGCCCTGCCCAGGATTCGAATCCCACGCTATTGATTTCATTGCTGAGGGAGCGTAGTAGGCGTGGCAAGAAGCCACATCTTCGGGAACTCAGCATGTCCGGCTGCCCTTGACATCAGTCTCCAAAGGTCAGACATACACTGAGTCCTAAAATCACGAACCTTTCGGCCATAAACCAAGCTGACCCGCTCCTTCTGCTGCTACCTGGGCCGCCAGTCCGAAGAAGGCCTTTGGTGCTGGCCCAGAGCTCAGTGTGGCTGGCTCAGGAGCCATTGTCATAGTCCCTGCCGGAAGGAGCTCTGTGGGGACCCCTGATGTCATTGTTCCCAGGAGATAAAGAGTGTGGTGGCCAGGAAGTCAGTCCGCAATGCGCTCCTTGGTTATGTGCACTTTTCAGTCCTTCCCCGTCGTGTGCAGAAGGTCATCTGTTTACACACTCATAACATGGCGTTCAAGATACAGAAGCTCACGGGCACAGCACTCACCAGCGCTATCTTTGGCAAATTTTGAGGGTGCACCAACCCCTGAAACTGTCTAATGTGTAAGAAAAGCCCTAGAAAGATGGATGCTAGTCCTATGGGCCATTGGATTCTCTTCTGCTATTCTGGGTGCTAAATTTAAATAAAGCCTCAAGAGGTATTCACTCATTTGTTTATTAATTTTTAGTACCAAGAATCGAACTCAGCACCTTGCGCTTTGCCAGGCAGGTGCTTATTCTGCTGAGTTGTATCCCCGGCTCACTCATTTGTTTTTGCTTTTATTCTCTTATATCTTTTTTTTTTGTACCAGGGATCGAACCCATGACCTCGTGTTTGCTAGGCAGACGCTTATGCCGCTGAGCTAAACCCCGGCTATTCTGTTATTTCTTTAGCTCTATGCTTTTTTCATTCTTTTGAGATAGAGTCACACTATATAGTCCAGACTGGTCTTGAATACACTGAGGCCCAGACTGGCCTCAGACTTGTGGCAATCCTCCTGCCTCAGCCTCCTGAGTGCTGGAATTCTAGGGATTCACCACCACCCCAGGCTGGGTTTTTTTGTTTGTTTGTTTTGTTTTTTTTTAGTGTAAGTTAAACACCTCGATGAAATTGTCAACCAAAAAAAAAAAAAATGCAAGCCAGGTGTATGGAGGTGAAAACTACATATCCTTCAAAACCAACTGCACTCTCAAAGATGACCGGACAGTGGAACAGTGAAAGGGACATGTTTATTTTCAGCATGGGCAGCTGCAGCCTCTCTGAGTGGTACAGGACATGAAAGGAATCGTCGCTGTGATTAGCAGCCAGGAACAGCCCCAGCTGGGGGAGGAGAGTTGGGGCATGTTTGGGATGCCATTCTAGAGTACACAGGTGGCCTGAGGTGCAGGACATGGGTGACCATGGACAGGGCCAGGCCGTGTGAGAGAAATCTACAGCCCTCGATCCAAGCCTCCCCAAGGCCGGCCTGCTTCCTAGCTGCCTCCCGAAGCATGAGGGTGTGACTCAGAGTGAGACTGGTATTTCAGACTCGCCTGAGTAATGCTACAGACCCCACCAAGGGCAACTGAAGGGCTGGTTTGGAATGACCACTGCAGATCAAGAGCTACTTCCTGGGGCCAGCGGGGAAAAAAACTTGGTGCTTTCTGGGTCTCTTTTATGTTTGTTTTGTTTTGCTTGAGACAGCATCCTTGAACTCACCATGTAGCCCAGGCTGGCCTTGAACTCACAGTGACCCTCCTGCTTCAGCCTCCTGAGTGCTGGGATTACAGGCACATACCACCATGCCCAGCTGGAAACTCAGTTTTGAGATACCTTCTGCTACCACTGGGAGGTTGAGATATATCCCCCCACCCCGCATGCGCAACATCATCCATCTTAGTGGTGAGAGTCACTAACCCGCGAAGGCGCCCCAGGACTTCCTTTGGAGGCGGGCATTTAGTGCCGTGTGCAAAGACAACGTTTGGAATGGCAAAGGGGAAACTGAGTTTTCTGCGGCAGGTGGAGGCCCCAATGATGCGGCTGCTGGGTGCCCCTCCCTGGCCTTGGTCAGCCAAGGCCACTATCCTGTCCTGGATCGTTCACTTCCGGTTCCTTCTGCAGGAAGCCCCTTTCTCCAGATGCCCCCCACCCCCCACTGCAGAGCCCCTTTCCCTCCCCTCACCCCCCAGCGTCTCCTGGACGTTCTTCCTGCCCTTTCCTCCCAGGGCCTGGCTCTGTTTGTTCATTGCGTTTCTCCTTTGCATCTCAGGAGAGATTTTTGTCCGTTTGGAGCCTTAAGAGTCTCCACAAATATTTATTCAAACTCTGAACGACTGCAATTTATTTCCACGTGAGTCCACGTGGGCAGCGTGATTTGATCTAACAGCCCCCGAGGGGGCCGTTCTACCCTCCCATTTTCGGACGGAGAAACTGAGGCTTAGCTTTGAGGTCTCCAGCCCAACCCTGCTGCGCTTTGGAGGCTGTGGGTTTCTGCGTTTCGCCTGTTTGCACAGGACTCCTGCAGGCACAGTGGAGAATCCGGGCTTATTTCCACCCCCAACGCTGCTTTCTCTTCCACCCTTCCGCTGTTCCATTCGATGGCCTTTTCATCGTGAACACCATCGCTGACTTGGATTTTGACATTTCATTAAATTTGTAGATTGAATTTTTTCAAGTGCACGAATGCACACAAATCCCACGATCTGCAATCAGGACTGGAAGCCAGGAGTCCTGAGTCCTTAGCAGGTGACTTTTGTACAGGATTTGAAAATACCTGGTCAGTCCAATCCATTGTGGCTCTGTACCCGTCTGTTTCACTTACAGTTATGTCATTAAAATAGCTGCTCAGTTAATCCCAGTAGACTGCTCCAGAAGAAGAGGAAAAGCAGCTCAGCAAGCATAAAAATATAAATAGAAACCAAGTCATAACTACACAGACCTTATTTAAAAACAGAAGAAATACTTGGTGTACAGGGATCTTAGCTCCCTTCCAGGAATAATCAGGAAAATGGATTTGTAGGGCCCTCTGCCGCCCAGAGCCACCCGCCCCCCATCAGCTCCATCTGTCAGGCACCACCATATGTTCCCTGAGTTCTGCAAAGTCAACGTAAGCTTTCCGTGATATCTCTTCCAGCTTAGGAGGGGTGTTTCCACCTGCTTTTCCTGCAAATCCCTCGTGAATGCTTGCCTGATTGTCCATATGCAGAATGTTATCAGTTGTGGACCATATATGGATGAATACTGACCAGCACTAATTATTTTTTATGTCTATAGGTGAAAGCATTACTCTAAAAGCATTTAATAAGCCCCTACTCTTTACTAAATGCTGGTAATATGCAGCTAAGTAAGACATTTTGGGGGCTGAACTTTTACTTTTTAAATTTTTTGTTGGGGGGGCTGGTCTTTTAAACATCTCCTATATTTAGGCTGAAACAGTTCTTTGTCATCATCTTTTGAAAATTTCCTTTGTCTAATTCAACATTTGGAACAAATACCTGCTTTTTTTTTTTTTTTTTTTTTTAATAAAAACAAAAGGTATCTCAGCGGCATAAGCACCTGCCTTGCAAGCACGTGGTAGTCAGTTTGATTCCCTGTACTGGGGGATAAAAAGTATGTTTTAAAATAACAACATAACAAATCACACGGGGGCCCAGGAGGAGAAACAAGCCAATGTGCCCTTCCTGTGAGCCAATAACAACACCCCCCAACCCCCACCCCCACCCCGCTAAGCAACCAGCTATCTGGAGGACAGTCTGAGTTGATAGCAGTGAGGCACCAAGACAGTGCTTGTGTTGTTTGATTGACTTTGCAGGTCTCAGGCTGGTAATCTGAGCATCTATTAAGAGGATGCAACGCAGCATCAATACAGTATGCAATGCAGCGGATACAGGGGGTTTCCTTCTGTCTTGTGTTGAAATCCAATATTGCTCTCACTGTTGTGTTTTGTTCCATTTTATTGTTTTGTTTTTTTTCAATGTTCTGTTTTGACAGGTTTATTCTGTTCTGTTTTGTTTGATTTTACTATGTCTGACAGTACAGGCAGCAATTCTGAAGATAACCAGAGGCATTGCGGTAGCCGTTGTTGATTTCCTATTATCCTGTTTTGAAGTTCTTATCACTTTCACTGTTTTATTTTGATTGGTTTTATTCTATTTTACTTTGTTTGGTTTCATTCTCTTTAAAATAAAATTTAAAATACAACATGGATATGCATGTGTGACTATAATACGACATCCTTAGCTCTTTGGGCAGGTACCTAGATGGGGAAGAGTTGGGTCAAATGGAATTTCTAAGGGTTTTTTTTTTTTGAACCTCTATTCTGATTTTTAGAGTGGTTACAGTAGTCTACACTCCCACCAACAGCCTTGCCAGACTGTTATTACTTGATTTTTTGTTTTATTTTGTTTGATTTTATTATGTCTGATGGTATGGACAGCTATTTTAAAGAAACAAGAGACATTATGGTAACCACTGTTGATTTCCTATTATCTGGTTTTGAGGTCCTATATCATTTTCATTGTTCTGTTCTGATTAGCTTTATTCTGTTTGTTTTGTTTTGTTTCATTCTCTTTAAAATAAAAAAAATGAAGAATAGAGGGAAAACCTTCAGTGGCTACTTTTATTGGAAGAATATTATCACACTTCTTTATTCCTTAAAAAACTGTTAAATTAAATGTAGTTGACATAAAACTTCAACAAATAAAAGATCATCAAATCATGGGAACAGAAATAAAATGTAAGAAAATGATCCTCGGTGGGAATGGTGGACACCATTCTAGCTGAAATAGCATTTTGTTGTATGAAGAATAAATGAAGGATATATCAAGGATCCTAACTTTAGAATTCCTAAAATATGACTATGAAGTTCATCCAGAAGAAAACAAAGTTTGAATAAGTCCCTGAACATTTTAATGTTGTGGAACTTTCCAGAAAGTTATATTCTGTGTATGTTGGATTACAGTATTGGGGATTGAACCCAGGGCCTTTGCATGGAGCTGTATCTCCCACCTTTTTATATTTTCTCTTTTCTGAGTGATTTCACTAAATCGCTAAATAGTCCAGGCTGGGCTCAAATTTGCAACTTTCCAAACTCAGGCCTCCAGCAAGCCAGGACTCTAGGCGTGTGGCCCTGTAACCTGCATCTGTGTGCTTTACATATGACTGAATACCGGCCTTTATTAATCGACATCCAGAAAACCCACTGGGATGACTTTTAGTATAGAAGCAGCTAGTCTAGAAAAATAAATTGAGAAAGTTGCTATACAAGTGGAAATTAGTCATTTCTTAAATTTTGTTACCAAAAAAATAAGCACTAACGTATGATCGCACAAAACTACCAGTTCCCTCAAAACTGTGCAGAAATAGGAGTTAGCAAAGACCAGCAGGGTAGGGATCCCTGACCCATGTGCAGAGCCCTCATCCCAGCCCTGTCCCGGCTGTCCAGTCAGGCTGGAGCAGCAGCGGGTCCCACCGTCTGATGCATGCTGAGCTCACCATGGCACCTCAGCAAGAGCGCAAGAGGAGGAAGCGACACTTTTCATTTGTACTAAACTTGGGATTCATCAGAGTGCCTCACTTCGGAGAAAATCTAATACAAAAGTTCCAAACTTATGAAATAAATGGGTTTGGTGGTGGTTTCTCATTTAGGGTAAATCATGAGAACTACAAATGCAGGCTATTTTATATTTCACACATCAGTATTGACGGTAAGTTCGAATTCAGTCTTTGTACAAATGTTCATACTCATACCCACAATTTAGGATCTTAATTTGAGGTCCGATGCACAACATTCTTACACGGTGTAACAGCTGGTGGTACAACTCTGCAGGTTAAACTTAGGGTCTTTTGTTTTCCAAATGGTATAGTTATGCAATTGGCCTACAGACTCTTCACTCTAAACTGTACGGATCTCTGATTTCTCTAAGACAGGCTCTCTGTGGCCTCAGAGGCATGAGAAGTTCACGGTTCTCTCCTTCCCTCTTGGAGAGCCGTGGTTTGGGTAGTGTGTTGTAGGAAACACACCGAGGGTGGACTTTCCAGGGTTCTAGAACATTCCTCCTGGGTTTTTACAGATACGCCAATAAAAAATAACCTGTTGATCTCCAAACATCAATACAAAATTCTCCCTCAGTACTTAGATGTTTTACAGCTAAAAACCAGTAACAGTCGCCTTTTCTAAAATCTCTGAAAAAGCAAATTAACATACAATTTTCTCAATTTCCTGGATTTTTCCCAGGCAATTTCTTAAGTTTTAGCGCCTGCTACCACATGTTTATTCAAGTAGAGGATGGTAGTATAAACAATTAGAAAATTAGCAAATGTGGAAAAGTACAGGAGACCGCTGGCATTTAGTTCACTGCTCTTTTGTTGTTTGCTTGCTTGTTTTTTAGGCCTACCAGCCTGTGGCTGCAATCTTCTATCTCTGCACACACTGTTCTCACCTGCTGACTCAATAACTGTATCTATAACTCTTCCCGGTTCTAGTCTTTGCCTTAGACACTGACTGAAAGGGGATTCAACACACTCTCCGCATCGTAAATAGAAGTTACAGTCCAAGGTGGACACAAATGTTGAATAAACGATTTTAGCAAATATAATCATCATTACGAATAGTGCTAAGTGAAATGAAGGGGAAAAAGCAATATTCAGAGAGAGAGGGAGAGAGAGAGAGAGAGACAGAAAGAAAGACCCCTAACCCAGGATTTGAGACACTGGAATCTCCGTAACAATTCATCGTGCTGCCCGCAGGTCGAGCCGACATGTGGTCCCCAAGGCTGCGGTGGAAAGTGCCAAGTCTCCTGTTCCCTGTGCCCTATCCCTCTTTTTCTCATCTCTCTTCTCTCCTCTCTTCTTTCCCTCTTGCTCAGGTACCTCTTTCCTTCCTCCTCCTTCAGGAAAACAAACAAAAGCAGGTCGTCCTGTGCATCCAGCCACGGTCACCGGTACCCAGGAGATCCATCCAACCCGCCAGCTACATTACCCACGAGGAGGCCTCTCTGCGCTGTGAATGGCGAAGGGAAACATGCAGTGCAGAAGCAGATACGCCAGGCATCGAGACTCACAGGGTCGGGCCGTGATTGCCAACCTTATTTCATGTTTTTGTATGTTTTTATCCTTTGCTTCTTAGCTCCTTGGCAGCCTTTCGTGTGGGAAGCGCTGCCTCCCTCCTGACTCACTGCCCTTCTTGGCATATTCCTACCTTTTGTTTGGTTTCTTCTCCCCCCTCTCTAGCTGCTTCTGCACCTTATCTCGAAATCTTGGATGCCCGAAGATTCGGTCCTGGACACTCTGTCTTCACTCCTGGATTCATCATGTCTATTCATGCGACTTTCAGTGCAACCTGCAGACAGTGACTCCCTGTCACATAACTCCCTCGCAGCCCTTCCTTCTGACTGCCAAGATCAAAGCCAGACTCCTGATTTGGATTATTTAGTACTGTTCTTCTTTGTCTATCTTAGTACATTAAATGATGCCTCTACTCAGCTGTTCAAGCCAGAAATCTGGGTGCATCCTAGATGCCTTCAACCCTACCCTCTGCATTCCGTCACTGCGATCCTGATGCATGCTGAGCTCACCTATCCATATCTTATTCATCTTCTCTGCTAACACACTGAGCCAAATGACCATCATTTTCCACCTGGACCACTATAACAACCTGCTAAATAATGTCTATCTCCCTTCTTTCATGGGTCCGTCCAATCTCATCTCTATGATGCAGCCACTTCTGTCTCTAAGTTAAGAACCTTCTATGTCTCCCTACTGTCATTTGAAAAATAAATCCAAGTATTTAACTGTGAGTTCTGCATGACCTAATAATCTCTGCAAACCTTTCCAACTTCCTGTTGGGCCATCTGTGCCCAAGACATTCTGATTCCTTTCCTCTTCCTTCTCTTTTTTCTTCTCTCTTTCTCTCTCTGTCTCTTTCTATGTGTGTCTCTCTCTCTGTGTCTCTGTCTCTCTCTCTGTCTCTCTGATTCTGTCTCTCTCTGCCTCTGTCTCTGTCTGTCTGTCTGTCTGTCTCTCTCTGTCTCTTTCTCTCTCTCTGTCTCAGGAAATCTCAGTTTTGCTCTTAAGTCTCTTCAACTGATTGGACAAGACCCAAGCACATTGTCCAGGATAATCTCCTTTACTTAAAGTCAATGGTGGGTAGATATCACCTGGTCCACAGAATCCCTCGCAGCAGCTCCAGAGGAACAGGACTTTGCTTGAATGAGTGGCTCCTATAGCTTGGCCAAGGTGGTAAGTAACACAAAACACTTTGCCCTGCTAGAAACACTGGACACTTTTGATCTTTATTTCCATATGGTTGGCATGTGCATCCTATTTTCTCAGAGCAGTGTCCTGATAAGGGCCTGGGCTATTTCCCTGAAAGCTATTCACAGGCCTGGACTGAGACACTTTGTATGCGATAGAATTTCTGGGCTTGGGGACTGTTTCCACAAACAGCCCCTCACATGTATTTTTCAAGCCCAAGATTTTGTCTCTTAAAAATATAAGCTTCAAACCCTGTCAAGATGAAAACCCCACAAGTAGGTCAGGCCAGTGGTTCTGTTATTGGAAATCCTGAGCAAGTCTTTGGAAGAGGGCTGATAAAACGGGTCCCCTCTCCGTTTTGAGCAGGGTTCTGACTTACAGAAAATAGCCTCCACCCTTTTCCCTCCTAGGCCCACAGCTTGTGTCCATGCTGTCCTCTCCTCCCTGCCTATGACTTGGAACAATCCTTCTGCGTCCGAGGCGGACTAGTCCAGAATTTTTAATTAATGCCTGATGTTTCCCAAATTAGCATCCAGATTTGTTACTTGGTATTTATGAATCTTGAAATTTTCCTTAGAAGAAGATAACTTTTCAATAATGACTTAAAAGTAGCCCACTCTCCCTTTGATACCGTTTTAAGAAGAGTAGAGTCCCTGACTTGGTCACACAAGCCCAGCTATTCGGGAGGAAAATATGATTTGGAAGAGACAACTTCGCCTGCTTTCCAATAGGAGCAATGATTAGTAGACAGGTCCCAGGGAAAACAATGCAAAAACCCCCTTTACCTACCCATGAAAACAGAGAAGTTTACTAATGGTATCAGATGACTCTTTTAGCTTGGATCAGCATGCTAAGGTTCCCACGCTTGGCAAAATCTAGGGTCAGGACAAATTGAAATAAACGTGGAGTTGATGTGATTTTCGTTGATATGAAGCATGACAGCTATTTGCAGTGTATAGGCAGTCAGAAACAAGGGACTCCACTAGCCTGGGCTCCAGGCGGCCACCCACACTGTCCCCTTCTGTGACAATGGTCTTCCACCCAAGGAACTGAGCAGCTGGGGGTCCAGGAGAGGGGAGTGGGGGACAGGATATTATCTTCAATTTGCTCTGCCTTGTTTTTCTTTAGAAGTTCCACTAGAAGGGAGCAGAGGTTGGAATTAATAGGGCGGAAATGAGATTCCAAAGTATCAGTGCATTTCAATTATCTCCGCTCACCCATACACTCAATTTCCTTTAGGTAGAGAAGAGTCCGGGCTCATGGGAAAGAATTCTTTCTCTCTCCTGAAAGATGAGTCCCTGATCTACCTCTACTATTTAAGGGAGATGTTAAAACTTAGGGAGCTCTAAGGAGAAAAACATTTCTAGTCTGTGGTGGTTGTTGTTGCTTACAAAAAGCTTTGAAGACACTTTTCTTAGTAGGGAAAGGGTTCTACCCACTGTGTTTGCAGCACATTTCTGGAAAGTCCTTCCCTATTACTTCTCTGAAGTTGTTCCCCAAAGTAGAGAAAAGCAAGTAATATAATATGCCCTTCATGTACTGCTTCCTTGGTTCATTCTGTCCTTGCCAGAGAAATAACTTCCATTCTTTGAATCGCTTTTACATTCTAACAGCAGGGAACTTCTGCAGAAACCAAATATGGACTTGCCCTGCTGTGTGGCGGATCCAGGAATTGGAATAACACCCTGTCCAGATACACTGGCAGCAGAACTCACCATGTTCTATCCCTGTAGTCTCGGTGAGTGATGATAAAAGTCAGGCAGAGGGACCGTGGGGTCTTTCTTTCTTTCTTTCTTTCTTTCTTTCTTTCTTTCTTTCTTTCTTTCTTTCTTTCTTTCTTTCTTTCTAGAAAACATTATCCAGCCAGGAAAGAAGAGACAAGGCTCTTATGTCTAGCACATCTGTTAGCTCAAGCATCCACCATCAGCAGGGAAGACTGCAGGACCTGCTGGCTTCGGGAAGGCAAACGCTGTGTGAACTGGGGTCTTTCACTGGCTCTGGCTCCGCAGGCCGAAGGGTTTCTGGAAGGAAGTGAGGGTTGGGTGGAAGACGGTGTGGAGAGAGGGCCACGGGCAGAGTTAGAAGGAGGCAGGAATGAGCACTCTGGGTTCGGGGGTAGAAAGGGGAGCTCTCTGCTCTCCCCGAGACAGGGCTGTCTCTGAGGACACAGGCCTGAACCTCCTCCTCTCTGGAGGGCTGGGCACAGGCCTCTGCATGACTGGGCTGCAGCCTGCTGTGCTGGTTCTGCCTGGCAGACACCTTCCCCAAGAACTTCTGAACCACCCAGGGAAGGAGTCCTTAAGTTCAGCCGGGTTAAAATTCAACCCCCCCCCCACCTGCCTTCCTCTGCCACCGTCCCCCTTCACAATTCTGTCTTTTGCTGCAAGACCTGTAGTTAACATTGCTGGAAAGTTGGGGCAGAAAAGAAAAGGCTGTTTCCCCCAAGCAATTGACAGGAGTGTGCTCCTGGGATAACTAGTGCCCTATATTCTCTAAATTTTGCTTTCTACTTAAGATTCAAAGCAGGCTCAGAGCTACTTCATACAGGAGAAGTTCTGGAATATTCTCTCTCTCTCTCTCTCTCACACACACACACACACACACACACACACACGCTCAGAGTGACAGCCTGCTCTGTCCCAAGTTCCCAGTAGTTTCTGACCCGGAAGTGAATTCAAAATGGCCCTGGCTGCTGAAATCAGCAGAGAAAATCCTGGCTCTTGACTTTCTGCTCCTTGTAAACACACAGCCGGGAGTAAGGGCTCATCAGGAAAGCACAGAATTCTCACAGCCTTGAGAAGAACAGCTGATTTTTCACCAAAAGGGAGGGGACCGTTGCTGGCCCAAGAACCCTATGCTCTACTCTATATTCCTGCTTCTTCTTTTTTACTTTTGTTCGGGAAACCCAGCAAGAAGATCCCAGGGAATATTTCGAATATTCCTAGAGTTTGTCCATTCTCCTGAAGTTTTCTCTCTTTCTCTCTCTCTTCTTTTGTCTTTTTGAGACAGGGTCTCACTTTGCAGTTCAGGCTGGTCTTGAGCTCACTTTGTAGCCCGGGCTGGTCTCGAACTTGTAACCATCCTCCCGTCTCAGCATCCTGAGAGCTGGGATTATAGGCGTGAGCCACCACACGGGGCTGAAGCCTCACTTTTGGGATGTGCACAGGTGTGAGTCTTTTTTACATATACTTTTTCCCCAGTGCCTAACTCAATCTGCGTTCTGCCCCTGCTACCGTCTCCAAGTAAAAGCTGAAGCTCTGGGAGGAACGTTTTTGTTTTGAAAAAACACCTGGTCTGGCACCCAGAACCTTAAGGGCTGAAAGCCACAGCCAATTTTCCAACTCTTAAGAATCAAACCATTCATCTCCTGGCTTTCAGGTCTGGCAGCCGGGGAGGAACAGGGCACCCCTTGTGCGTGGCAGGAGAGTGGAATGCAGAGCACCAAGCCGTTACTTGCTCTGGATTTCAGCTTGGTGCAAGAAGCTAGGAACAGTGTGTTCTCTTCTGCTCAGCAATCTGGTCGATAAATACCTGTCTAGAACCTAAAGTCTTTGAAACACTGTAATACATACCTTTTATACAATGTTGTAACACCGTATTAGCTATAAAAGTAAATTTTATATGGTATGAGGGTACAAATTGCCTAGATGGCCTGGATGATTAGGTTGCTTGCTATTCAAGATAGCACGGATCAAATATCTTCCCGAAAAATCCTTAGTAGGCATTTTAATGCTCCGGGTAGACCTCAGCCAGCTACTGGGCAGCATTTCTCAGGGGTCAAGCTGGATTTAGAATTCTCCATGTGGGATAGGGCTGGGGGAGAGGAAGAAGAGGTTACTGCGGTGAACACATCTGCATGTTTAGATGCTAGGCTGGCTGGCAGTCCAATTTCATAGCTCATTTTCAAATCCTTTCTTGGAAAAGGAATTCAGATTACATAATCATGAAAAACAAACCTGTTGCCACCCGGCGTGGCGTGAGCCAACACGTTACAGTACTCGGTGGCCTACGGTTCCCGAGCCGGCTTCCAGTTTTGTGTACTCGGGAGAAGACGGAGAAAATGAAAACCCTCCAGTTTTGTTCGAGTGATGCCAGTCAGTCATCACGGCAATAGATAATTCACCTCTCCGGAGTTAGCTCACCAGGCCTGAGGGCTGCCCGGTGCTTGTTTACTGACAATTAGGGCAGAGCCGTCATTGCCAACTCAGACCCTGCAGGCGGGAGCAGCTCTTTAGTAGATTGAAAGACCACTCAGCGACTCCTTATCCTCCCAAGAATCCCACCCGCTCGGTCCCTCGCAGCCTTTCTGATGCTGCCTCGTGGGGTGAGTGAAGCAATGGACTCTACCAGGTACAGCTGACCACAAACACGGATTATCTGTTCGGCCAGCTGAAGGATTCTGAGGTTCTGCGATTCTGGGTTTTTTGTTTGGCTGGAGCAGCTCTGGGGATAGAACCTGGGGCCCTGCTAGGCTAGTGAGCCACACCGCAAGCTCTGGGCTTGTGCATTTTCTGCCTCAGATGTGCTCGGAGATGAGGGACCTGGACTAACCCTTAATCTGTGCTCTAAGAGCCCTGTGTAGACTCTGTCCTTTGATGCCCGACTCTGCTTCCCAAAGGGAATCTATCAGCACCTCCCAGGGGGCCGGACAGGTCACCCAGTGCAAAGGTTTTTCTGCCTCAAGCACAGCATGGACCTAAATTTCAATTTTCAACACAGAAGCAAGAAAAAAAAAAAATCCCGATCTGAGTCATCAAATTAGGCACCAACCAGCTCGGTGTATAACTTTCCCGAGATTCAAATACCTCGTAAACATACTACCTCGTATAGAAGTCACCTCGGTCCTTCCAGCAGAAGTTACAGGCAATCAGGTGAGCTAGTCTGTCCGGAACGGTGCGCGCCAGGGGCTTAGTTTCCTCCCGGCTCGGTCCACACGGCCCGTCCCAGCCCGTCCCGCGGATAAGCCAAGGAGAGACGGGGTAATAACACGCTCACCGGCTCAGGGCTCGCAGGTTTCCGCGCTGTGGCCTCTGCTTGATCTATGCCGTCTCCTGCCATGGACCCCAGGGACAAGAAAAGTGTTCAAGCACTGTACTCCGCAGGTCACCTTTCCACAGCCCAAAAACAAATTCTGCTACACATGACTTTTTTTTTTTAATGAAACAATACTCTTTCTTTTGGTAATTAAAAGATCACTTGTAAATATGAGATGTGTAACTTGTTTGTTTTTTGAGACAGGGTCTCACTACCTAATTGAGGCTGGCCTTGAGCTCATTATGTAGCCCAGGCTGCCCTCCGACTCATGGTGATCCTCCTGCCTCAGCCTCCTGAGTGTGGTGATTACAGGCTTGTACAACCTTACCCAGCCTAGCTACCTGCCCTTTAGATATTAAAGTGCCCCTATTCTCTGGCGCTAGACTCCCTGAAACATTTTCTCCTAGAAGAACTCATGTATCTTATCTCTCGAATATCTGTCTCGCTGATATCAGTCACAAGAGAAATTTCCAGATTCTTTTGCTACTTCTACTCTTCCTCTGTCCCCGAGGCAGAGGGGACAGAAGTGAAGTGCCCTGCCGTCTATCTGTGGCCCGCTGGCCCTTCTTCTTCTGTAGCACTGAGCTCTTGGCGGGACAGAAAGGGAAATGGTCGTTCTCTAACTTTTTCTTTGCTTCCTGTCTTGGGTGACTTCCTCCCGGCAGAGGACAGGCTGAAGGCTTGTCCCCATCTGTGGGGCGCTATTTCTCTTGCTCACGAGTTCTCCTCCTCTTGGTTGGAAACGTACTAGGCGCTTGAGGATGATACTGACCGTGGGAGTCACTGCAGAGCTGGGAGGAGGAGGAGGAAGGTGAGGTGACAACTCCCCAGGGAGCCAGGGCACAGAGGGACCTTGGCTAGGGACTCGGCCAGGCCTCTTTAGGTGGAAGTGAGGCACAGATTCAAAGACATTTAGAAAACTCTAGAATAAGTCACCAAATTAGGGCATGAGTGATTTAACTCTTTCTCAAATGTGAGCTTCAGGTAAGGTGACTACAATTTAGCTGCCAAATAAAAACACTTTGAGAATAAAAGAGAAGATGAAAAGTATTAAAGATTCATAATTTGTAACATTTACTTACCTATAATTTTTTATATCGATGGATGTGTAAAATAGTCCCATTAAAAACCACTTCAAACAATACAAACCATTTTGAAAAAACACACATAGCCACATATATTAAAGAAATTTAATATGTGTTTATATTGCTTGTCTGAATACTAAAACTAATACAGTAATTGCCACTGATATATATTCCTCTATGTCATTCAATTTCTGAGCTGTGTTTTTGTTAATACTGTACTACTGTTTACTGAGATATTTCTATAGTATATTTTTTTCAGTTTGGTCTTACTGGTTTTATTTTTTTCTCTATAGCATTGTCTCAATCTTTTCCAGTCAATTTATTCCGTAGTTCACAATGAGAGTTTATTCTTTTTTCTGGTGGTATGGCTCGTGGCAAGATCAGAACGAGTCCTACCAAAGGAAGAAATTCTCGGTTCTATTCTATTTTGAAATATAAATATTTCAGCATAGCTGTTTTTGCAGACATCTTGTTTTGTTTCCATTCAGACTAGATTTCTTTAGTAAATACTTTTGTAAGACAAAACTCATCCATACAGTGTCTCTATACTTTAAAATATTTTGTATATAGATGGCTCAGAACTTGGTTTTTATAATTCCATCCCAGTCTGTTTAGAATGTAAATTTATGAAACAAAAAGCAAAGTGTTCTGTCAGACTATTTCGCAAGTCTAGATATTCTGAGGCACAATTACAAAATTTCAAAGTTAAATATTAAATTCTCCTTATTTAATTTAGTAAATTCTTCCCTTGCTTTTATAGGACAGATTTCAGCATCTCCGTTTCTATTTTTAGTGTCTATGATTGCAGTTTTCCAACGACTTCATAGAACATTTCTACCCTGTAGGTTTCCAATTAGGCAAGAAATTGATTGACAAGAAGCATAATAGGGTGTCATCAGAATCTGCACTGCACAATTCTCACATAGCAAATAATTTCATCCTTAATGGTTTTAAACTTTTCCTATTGGATGTTCAATAGCAGTCACAGGAAGATCAAAAGTCTACAAAATTTCTTGAACAAAAATCAAACAATTATTAGAGTTAATTAGTTTTCTGGTGACACAAAAAACAAAAATCACTTGGCTGTTGGCAGGATTCTGTTAATGAAACCAAGCATGCCAGCAGCCACTGAGTCCTCTCCCATGCCTAAGGAGAACTTAAAGTAACAGGGGAGGTTGAAGAAAGTTCTAGACCCTCTTTAGCACATCTGTGTCTTCTCATCTCCACTTCCTCAGGCCTGGTGGGTGATGACGATAAATGTCGGTAAATATTTAATATGCATTTTTATGGATAAATCTTACATTTTAACATTTTAGTTTTTATTAGTACGTGTTTGCAGTACATGACAATTGCATTCATCACTGCAGGGAGCTGATACATGCACATAACACGTCTTAATTCCTTTTTTTTTTTTTTTTGGTACCAGGGATCAAATTCCTCGTGCTTGCCAGGCAGGTGCTTGTGTCCCTGAGCAATAACCCTGGCCCTATGTTAATTCTTTTTATACAGTTCCTTTCCCTCATCTCTTGGTCATTTTTCACGCTAACAAGGGTTTGTTGTCAACTCTGCTGAGAAATGAAAATTCTGAGAAATGCAAATTTTTCACTTCGCATCCATTTTTATTTTGCTTCGTTTCCTGAGTCCTTTGTAGCTCTAAATGTTCCTTGCAAAATTTTTTACAAGTGTTACCAAAAAAACTGAAGAAGTACTTATAGCTTTATCCCAGCTGATCTATGGCAAACTCGTGTTAGCAGCTTTGTTCATCTAACTCTTTACATAAACTTTCTTTTCTTTTTTAATTTTTATTTTAAAGAGAATAAAATCCAGCAAAATAAAACAGAAGAAAGCCAATCAAAACAAACCAGTGTAAGTGACACAGGAGTTTAAAACAACAGGAAATCAACAGTGGTTACCATAATATCTTCTGTTGTCTTCAAAACAGCTACAGATGCCTTCAGACATAGCAAAAATCAAATGAAACAGAACAAAATAGATCCAATAAAAACAAAACAATGAATGCAATAAAGGACTTCAAAACAAGACAACAGTAAATCCAAAATTGCTATCACAATGTATCTTGTTATCTTTGAAATAGCTGCCCATGCCATTGGATATAATAAAATCAACACAAAACAGAATAAAACCCAACCCAACAATGAAAACGATGCAGGACTTCAACACAAGATAATAGGGAAGTGACAATGGCTGCCACCTTCAGAGGAGGGTCCCATAGACGCTATGCTGCATACTGTGATCTTCTGAACAGATGATCAGACCACCAGCCCCAGACCTGTAAAGGTAGTGAAATGCTACACACTGCAAGCATCATATTGCATTTCACCTCAATAGCTACCATGGCAGCTTGTGTTTCTCAGGATCAGCTGGTTGCTTATGGCCAGTGTGGGGAGCGTTGGGCTCTTGTTTCCCAGCCCACAGCAGAAGGGGCTGGCCTGTGCGCGGTGCCCGCTCCCATACACTTTCTAGAAGTCTTGCTTCCCCTTTGCTTCCTGTATATACTTTACAGTCACTGAATATCTAATCTCCACTCTTGGAGTTGGCCACCTAGGGGCTGGGACCACGGCGTAGCTGATGCACACTCACAAGGTGGTCACCTGGGGGCAGCAAACCCTTCTCCCCGCAGAGACCAAAGTCCCTGCACATGCAGGCAGCCAGGTCTTGCTTTGCCAGCCAGCATGCCCTGAGCAAGTGGGGGTGAACCTACGGCATGTGTGCTGCAGCAGGGTGCTTGCACCTCTGAAAGCTGTAAAGCGTTCGCCATCCCTGGCCTAGGCTGTCCTCCCAAGGGAGACTTGGTCACCTGTGTCCAGAACACCTTGGGAAAGTGAGGAGTCACCCATGGTGCAGATGTAACTCCCCATCTGTGGAATGTTCAACTCTTTGTAGTGCGATGCGTCTCACACAGTACTGGAGGAGACCCTTCTACAACCCAGCAGGAAGTGACCAACCACACCCACGCTGGCTCACTGTAATGCAACTGGCAATGATGATAGTTCATTACAACAGCAACTCGGGGACACATATGTAACCCAAAGGGGACAGGAAAATGGAAGTAAGCCAGGCAGCCTTTCAGCCTCTCCATCCATCTCACACCCTGGTACTTCCACCTGGCCTCCCACCACCAGCGTGACACGTGGGCCAGACTGTTACTGAGAGACAGACAGACAGACAGACAGACAGATGGAGATTCAGCCCCTCACCTGCCGATAAGCTGTCACCGCTGGCCAACAGGGGGTGTGTTTCTGGCTACCTCATTGTCTAATTTGGAAACCTGGATTTAAACAAATTACTCCTTTTTGAGGGTTGGTTTTTCAACCAAAAAAGAGAAAAGTAACAAATTTTTTAAAAAATTCATGTTTTAATTATTTTAAACACTGTAGATGATACTGGATACATACTCTTTTCCCTCTAAGATATGCTCTTTCTTTCTTTCTTTCTTTCTTTCTTTCTTTCTTTCTTTCTGGTGGTGGTATCGGGGAATTGAACCTAGAACCTCACATATGCTGGGCACATGCTCTACCACTAAGCCAAATCCCTCATCCTTTGTAAATTTTATTTGCAGATAGGGTCTCATGAAGTTGCCCAGCCTGGCTTCAAACCAGGTGCCCCTCTTGACTCAGCCTCCTAGAGTTATAAGCAGGTGCCAAAGTGCCCACTGAAATCTTTAAAAATATAAATTATTTTGCTTCATTCTTAGAAATTACTTTTGTAAGGTAAATATTTTCTGAATTTCTGTAAAATAATTGATTCCAGAATGACAGTTTCTCCTTTTTTGTGTGTGTGTGTCTCTGTTTACATGACTTTCTTTCTCTTTCTTCCCCTCCTCTTCTCTTATTTTCTTCTTCTTCTTCTGTCAGTAACTGGTTGTATGAATTTTAAAAGATTTTTTGAGACGGGGTCTCACTCTGTAGCCTGTTTCCTGAGTGCTGGGGTCACAGGTGTGCCCAACCACGCTTAGCCTGAATTTATAAAAAATCATAATCTCACTGTCTTCAGTTATAACCTGAGGATCTAGACAGCTGGGTGGGTAATTCACTCTAGTTTACCAAATTCATCTGTCCTTTTACAAATATTTAGAATTTATCATGTTATTATTTTGCTAGTAAGAAAGATTAAACTAGCAGTAAGATTATAGTCTATGATTTTTCTTTGATTTCTCTCCCTGCCTTTAACTAAGCAAATGTTATCTTAAAAAAACAGCAAACAAAAGCACCGAGGAAAGGGATACAGGGGAAAAGAAAGGAGAACTCAGGGTATGAGGCTGGAAGTTTATTTTCAAAGACTTTCTTAGGTATAGAGAATCACCTAGTGGTGTGAGTAGGAAACACATTTAGAAGTTTAAGTTCCTACTTCTTGTGAGTGGTGTATAGTTCATAATCAATTGACCTAAAACATACAAAATGGTGAATATTTACTTTTGCAGTCATCTTCTCAAAATCATGCTAACCTATTGACTATTTAATATTTGTCCCTGGGCTGAACACAGTGGCACACGCCTGTCATCCCAGCACTTGGGAGGCTGAGGCAGGGAAGGACCACTGGGTGTCCCAGGCCAGCCTGGGCTACATTCTGAGTGGAAGACCAGCCTGACTGCACAGCATGACCCTGTCTCAGTACACAAGGAAGCAAACACACAAAGCCTAATGTTTACCCTCAAGCCTTTCTTTCCTAGAGAAACTCAGAATCCCCTGATCTCAAGTTTTGAAAATAAATCCTCACCCCAAAGAATGTGTTAAACTCCTCATTCTGTGGTCAAAAGAAGTCCAGATCTGGAAAAAACAGAAAACCCTTGAAAACATGACCCCTATCTGCTGAAACCCTGGTTTGAACTCACCATCAGCAGGTAAATCCCGTAGTGATTCCACTTCTGACATCACAGGTGAGGCAGGCGCCTCCGGGTAGAGACAGAAGCTTTGCTTGTTGAGACTGACACAGTGGATTTGGATTCTCCACCAAATGGAACAAGATCCACTCAGGTGGAGGCGGTGTACGTGGTGGGTTATCTGGCCGATGCCTCCAGGTGGCAGGGTGGGGTGCGGTTTGCTTTTGAGACAGGGTCTTGCTGTGCAGTGCAGGGTAGCCCTGAACACACTGTGTCACCCCAGCTGGTCTCCATCGTGCAGTGACCCTCTCGCCTCAGTCTCCTGCAGACATGCTCCGCCATACCAGCTAATATTAGGATGTATAAAGCACAGTCTGAGAAGCATTCCCTCTGGAAGGCCGTTTCAAAGGCATGATTCTTCTGGGGTGTCCACACAATTCCCCGCATACTCAGCAAGACCATTCCACGCTGACTGCTGGGAATCTGAAGGATGCCTGGCCCGTGTGAGTGCATAGACCTGTGTGAGCTGGGCTCTCCCAGTAACTGTTCTTTCCCAAAAGCTGTCTGTTTCCCAGTCTTGGGCTGCTTTGTCACCGAGCTGGGTTTGAGAAGTCCCTGAGGCTGAAAAGAAGAACTTTACACACTCTCTTAAAATAAAATCGTAGATTTTATTTTAAGAAATAAAATCTACGATCTTTTTCTGCCATGAGAGCCAGTAGGCAGAAAAAGAACTTTCAGGGTGCATCAGTAGAAGAGACCTGAGGAGATTTAGCAGGGTGCACTCAGGGGATGGGGTGCAGGTGCTCAGAGAAAGAAGACACCTTTAAAGCCCAAGTGGGGTACACTACGGGGGTGTCTTCAAGATGGGTGGCCTAAGATGTGGATTTCCTCTGTGTGTCAGGCTGCAGGGTGAACCATCTGGATGCGTTTGAAGCTGAGACCTGCTGCCCACCAAACTGCTGCTTGCTTGTAGGTGGGGAAATGTGATTTACAGGTGAAGTCCCACGCTGGGATCTACAGGCTTACTGCAAAAGGTTTTGTTATTGTTGTTGTTATTGTTGCTGTTTTGATTTTGTGTATGTGTGAGTTTCTGGAAAGGGCAAAAGATTTATTTTGAAGCTGTAGCTTTTCTTAAAAGTACAATTTTATAATCTCAATGAGTTTGATCCCCGGTACCAAAAACAAATCTCAATTTCTTCTCTCCTACCTCAGCTTAATCCTATGAATGTACAGCTTGATAGTCAATCAAAGACTCAGGGAGACCCACATCAGACTTCTTACATTTTACCGCTGCCTAAGTTTTATCTCACGTTCCTCTCTGGTCCTCTTTTTTGTAAATCTTACACTCTTATGTCTTCGCCAAATTCTGGCTGATAGATCCTCTCTTTGGTCATCTCACTGCTGTTGTCTCAATAGCAAACTTTTACTTCTCTAACCCATCTCTAACCCCGGGTTTCTTTCTCTTCAATTTTACTCCTGTGTATTAAACTCCCTTCAAGAATGTTTCAACGTGGATGCTTCAAAGAAACTTAAAATCAATATTTTCAATACAGACTTCACACCTATCCTCCCTACTTTCCCATCTTGGTAAATAAATGCCCCATCACTCTGTCTCCTTTTATTCTCTCAAGTTTGTCTCCAACAAGTATTTCTCAAATCTGTCCCATGTTCTACGCCGCACTGCCCAATACCTGGTCCTCCTGCAGTCAGTTCTTGCCTTTGTTACTGTGATAGCTCCCAGGTGATCTCAGGGCAGAAGTTTCCTTGCTAAATCTGGGGCCTTGAGAGTTGTGACTCTGAGACCTAAAATGGGGATTTGCAAGTGGGTCCAGTAAGACAGACCCTTGCATGATGACTTTTCTATTTTTTTTTGGTACCGGGGGTCAAACTCACGACCTTGCACTTGCCAGGCAGGCGCTGGTGCTGCTGAGCTAAATCCTCAGCCCTGTCATGACTTTTCTAATCAACACTCTTCCCCCAAACTTTCATTGTCCTTATACCTCTCCCTACTCCAAGGGGAAAGAACTTCTTCACCAAAACAGTTGCAGGAGCCAGGTAGTCCATGCCAGTGGGAGCTGGGGAAATACTTTGGGAGGAGGTTGCGAAGGGAGCAGTAACAGACATGAAGCTGACGGGCTTTACTGCCTGAGAGCACTCACTCACGGTCAGGGTCTAACATGCTGGCAAAGGTACCTGGAGCCGGTTCTGCCAAGACGGTTCCCTGAAGCTGACACAGGACAGTGGCCTTTAGCCAGCCAGTTTGGTATGAGCAGAATCCAAAGATTAAGACAATGGGGGAATTAGGCTGGATTTATCACATCAGGTCGACACCTGACTATTATTGCTAGTAGAGCCCAGAGGATTTTGCATTTATTAAGATAATGAAGAATGTTTAGTAAGGTGACACGAATATCTCCAAGAAGTGAGGCTGTGGCTGATCTCTGTCAGCTGGGGTTGCAGAACCAGCTCACACCTAGTTCTTGGAAGTAGCTGGTCCAACTCTGTCCTGCATAAACACGCATCCTGAAATCCTGACCTGCAGGAACTCCTAACCTGACTTGAACTGGAAACAGGGTTGCTGCAGGTATAATTCACTAAAATGAGGTCCTTATGAGGGACCCTGGCCCAAGATGACCGTGTCCTTGTTTTAAAAAAAGTAAGATATTTGGACACAGAAACTGAGACACAGGGAAGAAATTTCTGTCATCATAAGCTATGCATCTTGGGGCAGTTTCTTATAGTAGCTCGGGAAACCAACACAGGCACCAAATTGGAATTAAAGACCCAGTGAAGGCGTCAGTCCAGGAATAATATCTGGTAGAATGAGGAGCGGTCCTCCAAAATGCGTGACCTGCATTGGTCCGTGTATCAAGCTGTGTCCTCAGGAGTGGAACAGACAAATCCAGAAGCCAGAAAGTGCAAAGAGCGAACTTCTCACACCTCCTCCAGGTAACCTCCCGGCTTATCCCTTCTCCTTCTCCTCTGCTGCATACACTGGGGCCTGGGAGATTCTACTCCAGTGACAGGAAACTCAAAGCTACAACTGGGCTTTTTTGTTTCCTTATGTGGGTGAACTAGGAGGCAAAAGAGGGATTTACCTGTGTGAAGTTAATCAACCCTGATTATCACAGGAAGTTAAGCTTGTTAGCACATGAAATCTCTGGTGAAAAATGTGTCTGTAACTTGGGAAGTTGGGGGGGGTGCCCCTTGGTGCTTTTTTTCTGGGGTTTTTATCTCTTATCTGTAGACATTTTCGGCGCATAATGACTGTCTGGGCATAACACATCTTGGTTCTTTTTTCCTTTCCCTTCCCTCTCTCTCTTACTTCCCTTCTTGTATGAAAAACTCTATGCCCCGACTTCCTATTATCCTAGCTTTTATTTTGCTCTTTATTTATAGTGTGAATTTCTCATGTAAGAGAAACCATGTAAGCTTGTGTGTCTGATTTCTTTTAGTTAACATTTCATTTTCGTACAAATGACTCAAGGTTACCCTTCTTTATGGCAGACCCAGTGCTCCCTCGTGTATAAATACCATATTTTCTTTATCCATTTGACTGTTGATGACATATTTAGCTGCTTTTAAGTTTTAACCATTATAAAAAATTGCACCTCACAAAAATGATTGATGGTCAAATACTGAGCACCTGAAATGAACAGACATTTCTCAGAAGAAGTACAAATTGCCAACAGATACAAGAAAAAAACATTTATCATCACTGGTCATTAGAGAAATGCAGATTAAAACAACACCGGGATCCCACTTACCCCGGAAAGAATAGCTGCCACCAAGTTACCAAAGGGTAACAAATGCTGGTGAGGCTGGGTTGCGGGACCCTTCTACATTGCTGGTGGGAGCGTAAACGAGGACCACCACTCTGGAAATCCCAAAACACAAACTAGAAATTCCACTTGGCTCAGAAGCTGTCCTTCTAACATCTTCCCTTAGTGTTTTAGGTCTGGTGAAAACAGTGGATTACCGATTGTGGCCTCTGCAGCCCTAGGAAGGCCAGGCTGCCTGCCAAAGGCCCAGTCTTCCTGGGGTGAAATTCTAGGGCCCCTCAGCAGGCAGAGGGATGAGCCCCACTGATGCTGACCACAGATCCAGCGTGAAGGGAGAGGAGGTGAGATGCCCGCAGGCATGGCCTTGGGACCTGTTGTAAGGGCAGAGGACAGGGCTTATCCCATCGATTCTCTTTACCCAGTGTGTCTTAGCAACTTCAGCCCTCCCCTTGACCATGCAGTGGCAGAGTGAATTTCATGTGGGGACAAACAGTCCTGAGCGGGGTAACAGCAAGTGCTGCTGTGATGTCCCCAGGTACCTTAGTGACACCAGCCACAGGTGTGGCTGACGGCTCTGCAGGGCTCAAACTGAGTCTCTGGAGTGTGACCCTCTGTGTCTCTGCCTCAGGCCTAAGGGAGCCTGGGAGCCACACAGGGCAGCCTTCAGGGGGCCAGGGGACATCCTCAGGAGACAGACTGGGAGCCGGGGGATAAGGCTGCTGCGCCACCCCTCACCCAAATCCTGTCTCACTCAGGCTTGAAAGGAGTCTCCTTTTGATATAGGGGAATGAGACTCCCGTCCTACTATGTCTGGTACCAGCTCGTGTTCTCTAAAATCGAAGAATGAATTTTAGGAACAACGGAGGTAAAGAGTAGAATATATTTATTGAGAGAAAGAAAGCTTCTCTCTGAAGAGGGACAGAAGGGGTCCCAAGCAGGTTACCAAGGACTCTGTCTTTTCCAGGGACTTTTATAGAGCAAAATCATGAAATTAGATGGCTAAAAGGTGGGGAAAATGGGAATTTGTAAAGTGGCATAAGGTGGGACAGAACTATGGTCAACCAATGAGATTAATTGCCCAGGTAAAATTGATTAAATTGGGAACAAATGGGGAAGCGAGCCATGTAAAAAGCAGGCATTCTTAGAGAGCAGTGACTCTTCCCTAGGGATTGAAATGGTGACTCCTGACTTCAAAATGATCCAGACTTAATCCCTAAGGATTATACTTAAGGGTGTGGTTGCATTTGTCTTGCCTTCTGTTTTGGTTTTTTTTTTTTTTTTTTAATTATTTTGTTTGTTTGTTCCGGGGATCGAACTCACAACCTCTTGTTGTGAGGCAGGTGCTTATACCACTGAGCTAAACCCCCCTTGCCTTCTTTCTGTTTTGAGATCTGGCCCACAGCAAGAGGTGTGTATCCGCTCCAAGGTCATCAGACATCTGGTCCTCTGTGCCGTTTTCTTCAAGGGCCCAGCCCTGTCTGACGGCCTATAATATTTCTAACTGGCTCAGCTGCGTGTAACACTTTCTCTGAGCACCTGCACCCCATCCCGTGAGTGCACCCTGCTAAATCTCCTCGGGTCTCTTCTACTGATGGATCTTTTTCTGCCATGAGAGCCAGCAAATCTACGATCTTATTTTAAGAGAGTGGGTAAAGCTCTTCCTTTCAGCCTCAGGGACTTCTCAAACCCAGCTCGGTGACAAAGCAGCCCAAGACTGGGAAACAGACAGCTTTGGGGAAAGAAGAGTTACTGGGAGAGCCCAGCTCACACAAGTCTATGCACTCACGTGGGCCAGGCATCCTTCGGATTCCCAGCAGTCAGCGTGGAATGGTCTTGCTGAGTATGCGGGGAATTGTGTGGACACCCCAGAAGAATCATGCCTTAGAAACGGGCTTCCGGAGCAAATGCTTCTCAGATTGTGCTTTATACATCCTAATATTAGCTGGTGTGACGGAGCATGTCAGCAGGAGACTGAGGTGGGAGGTTCACTGCATGATGGAGACCAGCTGGGGTGACACAGTGGCTTCAAGGCTATCCTGCACTGCACAGCAAGACCCTGTCTCAAAAGCAAACCAAACAAAGCAACCCAACATCAAAAATAGCAACCCCAAAAGTAATCAAACTGGATTATAACTTAATTGTTGGCCAGAATTGTATGCCAGTCTTTTCAGCAATACAACGTCATAAAAATTGTAAACTGTATACTGTTTAGCATCTAATCAGAAATTTCTAGATATAGGAAGAACCAGGAATTATAACTCAGAAGGAAAAAAAATAACAGAAGCACACTCCGAAATGAGAATAATGATAATTCAGTAGACATAGTCATGATTACAGATTTTATAAATAATGTTCAACATCCTGAACATAATGGGAAGAGCTGAGCTTTCTTTGCCCTTTTCGTTACACCATGACATTTTGGGAAATATGGAGCCAAACCAAAAATTACCAGCAAGAGAACATACAATGGCTGGAAAGTGAAATCTGTTGGACAGATGGCAGCAGGTTAGGTATGATAGAGGAGAGGATCAATAGACTTGAAAAAGTAGCAACAGATGCTGTTCAAAATAAAATACAGGAAAAAGAAGATGGAAAAATCCAGCATCAGTGCCCTCTGGACACCACATTAAATGGCTTATGAAGTATGAAGTGAAATACGAGAAGCAGAAGTGTAAGGAAAAATAAAATAAATATTTGCAACAGATGTCCAGAAACTTTACAAACTTGAGGAAAACTCAAATCGTGCAGGTGTGAGAAATGTGACCGATGTTAAAAAGAGAAAGATGAATAAAATCACAGCAAGGTGAACATTTAAAAGAAAAGAGGGTAATAGAGCTTCTACAAAGCAGTTATAGTAAAAGGATAGATAGTGAGGAACAAAGATAAGAAAAATACAGTCCACTCATAAGAGACCATAGGAGCCAGAAGAAAATTGCTGATATCTTTAAAGCATTATTAAAATTCCTAGAATTCCAACTAAAATTCCTAGAAAAAAAAATCTTTCCAAAAATGAGGACGAAATAAAGATTTTTCAGACAAGCAGAAACTAAGGAAATTTAGTACCAGACAAAAAAAGTTTCTTTAGACAGATAGAAAATGATAGCAAAAGGAAACAGAATAAAGTTTGCCAGGAACGTAACATTTTGGCATTGCTAAAACAGTAACTGCTCATAATTTTTAAGATTTCTTAAAAAGATGATTAAATAAAAACATGTCATGGGATTTATAATTTATGGGAAGCAAAATGTGTGACTGCAATAGCACAAAAGTGGAGAAGTGAGGGGAATGCATGTATTTACGTGTGAAGGGGTTTGTATTATTTGAAGGTATAGTGATAAACTAAGGGTGCACACTCTACAGGGTTAAGAAGTGTGACCAACCAGGAGAAATATAAATAAAAACGCACCAAGGCGAACATTTAAAAGACAAAGGGATAAAAGCCATTAACCTCGGAGCTACTTTCTCAAAAGCAAAACCAAAATGCTATAGCTAATAAAGTAATATTAGAGATACAAAGAAATCATAAAAATTCTCATTAATCCAATAGAAGCCTAGAAAAGGAGGAAAGAAACAAGGGGAGGGAAAGAAAAAAAAAGAGCAAGATTTAGTGCAACTGTATAAAAAAATTGCCTTAAACATAAAGATACTAAAGACTTCAACTAAAATAGAGATTAAGGTAGATAAAAAAAAAGAACACAACTACAGGCTTTCTACACAAAACATGCTTTAGATATAAAGACATAGATGTTTTAAAAGTTAAAGGATGAGAAATATATACCAGATAAACAGTAAATGAGGGGCTGGGGATTTAGCTCAGTGGCATAAGTGCCTGCCTTGCAAGCACGCTGTTGTGAGTTCAATCCCCGTACGAGTAAAACAAAACAAAACAGTAAATGAAAGAAAGCTGGAGAAGCTATCTTTGATTTCTGTCCAGATGTCCCTCCAAGGTCTCATACACTCATAGGTGGGCTTTTCAGAGATGGCAGGATCTGGGGTGTGTGATGCTGGGATTAAGCCCCTAATGCTGGGCTCAGGGGTGCATGATTACTAAAGCAGTCCATCGATTGGTTTGGCAGAGTTCTGGGCATGGATAATAGGAAGGGCTACCCAGTGTGTAGATGGCATTATTCAAAATGTCATAGCCTGGATGGATATAAAGGGGCAGAAAGAAGGCAGATTTGATGCTGTTTCTGTGCTACTTTGCTGCTTTTCTGCCTTCTGCCCTCCATGGACTGTTTCTCCTCCATCATGTCCCTCTGCCACGCCACTGTGACTTGAAGCCAGCCAGCCAACTATGACCTGAAACCTCCACAAACTGTGAGCTAAATAAACCTTTCCTCCTTTAACCTTGGGTGTTGGATTTTTTGTTTTACCAACAAGAAAAAGTAACTAAGACAATATCAGAGAAAGTAGGCTTGAGAATAATGACTATTTCTAAGAAGAAAAAGGTGATATGTAATTCACTAAGAGTATTTATATATCCAATAACAGAATTTGAACCTAAATGGAGCAAAATCTGAAATGTCAAGGAAAAAGAGAAAACCCCACAAGTATAATTGGAGATTTCAATATTCTTTTTCATTAACTGAAGAAACATATGGATGGAAATTCCACAATGATAGAGAAAACAATTAGTGTAATTAGTAATTATAAAACAGCTTTGATTTATAAAAAGTCCAAGTGTGAGTCTTTGAAACAATAATTGATTAAAAGAAACATGGTAACTAATCAAATCTTAAAAAGAAATGGAATGTGAGGAAAGATAGAATGATCACTGGAGGGGAAAGCAGGATTGGGAGGTTTTTTCCTTTTTCTTTTTTTTTTCTTTTTGAGACAGGGTCTGGCTATGCAGTTCAGGCTGGCCTTGAGCTCACTTTGTAGCCCAGGCTGATCTCAAACTCACAATGATCCTCTGACCTCAGCCTTCTGAGTGCTGGGATTACAGGCGTGAGCCACCATGCTCGGTTGAGAGGTTTGTTTTTAAAGGGGATTCGGGAAGTTTCAGTGTTGCTAGGAAGATCCAGGAAAGTGGAAGCAGGAAAAGTCTTGTTTGTCAAAACATCTAGGGGGCTGGAAGTTGCAGGCGGTCCTGTCAGAAGTCTGACATTTTCCATCAGCTATGTGCTGAGGTGGTCTCCTGAGTGTGGGGTGAAGATGCTTGGTAAAAGATCAGAGAAATTGTGAAATTTGGAGGAGGGACAGGGGAGGCGCATTGCAGCCCTGCTGGAGGTCACACATTTACAGCCAGTCTACACAGCCCTGGGGTTTCTTTCCAACGGTTCTGCAGCAGCAGCAGTGCACCGTGCATGTCTGGACAACTGCACACATACAGGTTTGGGGACAGGAGGACCAGGGGCCAGCTAGCTGAGGACTCTTGCAAGAGGATGAGTTCAGGGGTGAACGCTGCAGGCAAAGCTGGAGAGGAAGAGATGGGCAGGTCCCAGAGACTTCTCCCCAGTGGAGAAGGAGTCTGGAAGGAAAGAACCTGCTCACTGAACTAGTGGATGTAAGAGTGGAAAAGCTGCAAGTGGTTTTTCAGAGGCAGCTTCATGTGGTGCAATGGGACCCACCCTTTCTCTGTCTGATTCCCCCAAAATCCAAATAAACTGAGGGAAAGTAGAGACCAGGGAGGAGAACTACACCACAGAAGTCAAGGAAACATCCCAGAAGTCATCAGAAATCTCCATCGATTGATTCCCTGGTGGCGAGTGCATTTCAGTCATTTGCAATATAAGACAGCAGCAGGAGACTTGGCTTAGGTACAGTGGCCACGAGACTGGACTATGGTAAGGAAGGAATGAATGAATGAAGAGTAAGGATAGATTTTGTTTTCAAACCTTAAAAATCCTCTACTACTTATCTGTCCAGCTCTGTTTTCCCTAGGTGTCTAAGAAATAACTGAAGTACAACCCCACGGAGCAATAGAGCAGTAATTGGTGTTAGGTGTGGATAAAATGTGGTTCACATTTCAGGGTCACTCGGCACTAGACTGAACTCAGCAGGGTCCCTGAAGGCTCTGCTCCCTCACTTGCTTTCTCTCCTCCAGCTGGGGATTTGAGGGTCCTGGAGAACCAAGCTTTTTCTTTAGAAAAAGCTATGTGCCAGGTCACTGGGGAGAGAGTGGGGCCGCGAAGATGGGTTGCACAGATTTTACTGTTAATTTTGAGTCAGATCAGGGAGCCAGACATAGACATAAATATAATACACGACAAAAATCCTACAAGTATAAATCAAGGCATAGGAAATAAGCATTTCTAAGGAGAAAACGGGAATAGGGAAGTTTTATGAAGAAAGTTTGGGTGTTGAAAGACTGGCAGAATTTCAGTGAAGCTGAGGAGCAGGCTGTAGGAGTAACCTAAAGAAAGCTGCAGGAAGGATGTGGAAATTTTTGAACGTACTGAAGAGGACAACATGTGAGAGCTCTCTGATTTTAACAATTCATACTGTGCTTCTGTTTTTATTTTTTGAATCCAGTTTATTGGTACATTTTAGGTGTACATAATGATCACACTTATTATGATTCTGCCTTTAGAAGTCATTTATGGTTGAACAGGCAAGATAAACAAGTACATATATCTATATGCACATTGTGCAGACTTCATAAAAAGAAACGATTACACCCAGTGCCGAAGATTCTCCTGAATATGGGAGTCTGATGGAATGTCTCCTCCTGGAAGCCTCGTGTTCCAAGCACCCTTTCAAAACGTGAGTAGTAGGAGTCAGTAGTTAGGAGCGAGATTCTGCATGTCTCGATTCAATTTCAAATTACTTAGCATCTCTGCACCTCCACTAATTTTTAAAATATATGGAACTTTACTTGGAAAGTTGGATGACAGTTTCATAGCTAGTATAGTACTTGGTATAGTCCTAAACGTAACAAATACTTAGAAAGTGCAGTGTATGGTTCCACCAGACAGGTTATGGAAGACAGGCCACATCCTCCTAAACTGCAGGCCCATTCGCTGATCCATTCTCAGGGTTCAAACCACCTTCCAGCCTCTGCAGCGTCACGTGGTTTCGTCTCCAAGCAACAATCGAAATGCGTCCCAACTCCAGGCGCGTACTTCTGCCCCAAGGGTTTGTTTTTTTAAACCCATCCAAAAGAGCCAATCACAGACGGCAGACCGAGAGAGCGGAAACGGATTGGTGCACAGCTGTTTACAGTGACCAATAGGCGTCGGAGGCGAGTTTGAGCAGGACCGGAAGCGGGGGAGGGACCTCCGGGGTGGCGGCGGCGGGCGGTTTGAATCGGACTCTGGGCTCCGGAGGATCGCGGGGACTGCGCCCACTCGGATTGTTTGAGCGGCAGCCTTCAGCCCCCCCGGGAGCAGGGCAGCCAGGTGAGCGACTGGGGCGACTCCGATCTGGCGGCGGCTTCCTGGCTTGCCCGTCGCTGCCGGTGATGCCTTCACCCGGCGTGTGATCGCCGTGGATCCGGCAGAGGGCCGTGGGTGTGCGCCCCGCCTGGGGTCGGTTCCCTCCTCCGTAGGGTGAAAGAATCGCAGGTGACCAGAAATCTCCTTCCGAGCGCCCTCCCGAGCCCGGGAGCCGGGTTTGTGTCTGAAGTCGGCGCCCTCCTCGTTGCCGAGGTCTGGACAGGCGTTAGCTAGGTTTACGTTTCCTTCCTTCCACCATGATTGGTCGCGCCGGAGCTCCAGGCTCAGCTCTGTGACTAAGATCTAGAGATAGTGACCCGAGCCCTCACCGTGAGGAGCCTGGTCCGGAGAAGCGCCTGCGCTGGTCCCGCCGCGGCGCCCAGGCCCTCGGGGGTTTTGGCGGGGTCCCGGGATCCTGATAATGGGAAAAGGTGAAAACCGGCAGCAAACCGGGTGACGAGGATGAGGGGCCGGCGGTAACTACGAGCGTCCTTGGGGACTTTGCAGAATTCGGGTGACCCCCACAGATTTAAGATAGAAAGATGATTCTTTTCTGGAAAGGATTTGGCCTTCAGTTCTGTAAATCCTCTTGCAAGAAACTTCACCCAGGCTTTTCTTCCTCCTTTCTCCTCCCACTCAAACCCAGCCCCTTAAATCTTTCCTTCAGCTCTTTGCCCGCCTTTTTGGTTCTTTTGCCCCCCAGTGGTCCTAGCTAGGTGTCTGATACCCAGTGTCTTAGCAAGTCGCCTTTTGCTGTGATCGCTATTCGCTTGAGCCTGGTATATCACCTATTAATATAGTATGAATATATGAAGTGTATGTATATAACTATATCTTAGACTTTGAATCAGAAAAGCAATCAGCTTGCTGGTTTTTCTTCTATTTCCCTTATGTCTGTCATCTTTCTAAGTCGTTCCTTTTCATATTTTGCTGACCATAACCATAGCATCTTGATGTAATGACCTCAGTGGCCAGCTAAACTGTTTATGATAGATTCTTGCTTTTGAGACAGGGTCTCATAATGTGGTTTAGCCTGGCTTTGAATTCGTTCTGTAGCCCAAACTGCCATTGAATTTGTGCTTTTCATGCTTCAGTCTCCTGAGTGCTGGGATTCATGGCACTAGTGTTCTTGGCTCTGTATTCCTCCCCTTCAACAAAGAAGCTACATTGCCCTTTGTTAGTTGAGAGGCAAATACTTCTGTCAGTAGTTTTTGGGCAAGTGGAGGTGAAGTTTAAAATGTTCTCTCCTGGAGGATGTAGCGATAACAACCCGTCTTCATCCAGGCCCTCTAGACGCTAAAGCAGGAGGGTTGCAAGTTCAAGACTGACCTGGAAAACTTAAGATCTTGTCAAACAAAACAAAGGGAAGAGAATGCAGCTCAGCAGCAGAGCACTTACCTAAGGTGCAATGATTTGCGTTCCACCCTGAGTGCTGCAGAAAAGAAAAAAAACATTGTCTTGCAAAAGTTGAGATCTAGGGGGAAAGTTATACTGGCAGTGGAAACACAGCTTCCCAAGGCTTCATGTCTAACTTATATGTTGTCCAAGACTTTTGTTTCTCCTTCATTTTTGAAAATCTTTGTATGATTCTTGGGAAAAAACAAAAACAAACAAACCAGATTCTTACCCTATTGCCAAAATACCTGGAAAATGGCTTTGCTTTCAATTTTAGACTCTTTGTTCTAAAGGCTGAAGTTAAGAACAATTGTCCTGCTTTTCTCCTAGGTGATGTAAGTTACCTTAAAATGCAGTAGAGTGGGAGGTAGGCCACGGCCCCTTTTGTACCAGAAGCTGAAACACATAAATCAAAACGTGTCTTTGAGGACTGAAAAAACTGTCAGTGGGCGACACTGTTCTAAGGCTTAAGGAAGTCATCACTGTTAGTATTTTCATTTTATAGCAGGGAAACCAAGACACAGAGCCCTTAAATAACTTTCCCAGGGCTGCACATCCTTAAAGCAGCTCGGTGGACTGGAATACACTTTCAGGCCCCCAGGCTGCACGCCTCTGGCCTCTTCTTGCCTGGAGCTTAACTTCATCCTTTGGAACAACCTTAGTCATAAGGTGGTGTTCGCTCTTGGTTAATTCATGTGCTGGTTGCAAGGAGATGGCACGCGTGAGAAGCTGTCAGGGAGCCTGGCAGGCCGGGGTCTCAGGGACAGGGACAGGCATAAAGTATAACGGTGATTAATAACATGAAGCTGGAATCAAGAGCCCCTGTAGACTAATGTGTCAGATGTCCTATTCATTTATAGCCAGGATCTCCATCACCTGAGAACTTTTTTTTTTTTTTTTTTTTTTTTTTTTTTTTTGAGACAGGGTCTTGTTATGCAGTTCAGGCTGGCCTTGAGCTCACTTTGTAGCCCAGGCTGGTCTCAAACTTGTAACGCTCCTCCTGCCTCAGCCTCCTGAGTGCTGGGATTACAGGCGTGAGCCACCATGCCTGGCATCACCTGAGAACTTAATGGCAAAGCATTCATGTTTTGTGCAGTGAAAACAAACTGCTCAGTCAGAAGCAGGTGGCCATGAAGAAATCAAAACTTGAGAGGTGAGAAAACCCCAAGGCAAGGGTACTTCAGTCAAGCACAGTGTGTAATTCATGGTGTATCACTGGCAGTCAGTCACCTTTCAGAGGAGGAGAAGACAGATATTATCTTTCAGATATGATGGTTTCTGCCTGACTCTGGAGATAGTTAGGTAAACCCATTAGTATCTGACTTTAAATTTCCTTGTTACTGTCTTTTTGAGTCAGGGTCTCGCTTTGTAGTTCAGGCTGCCTTGAACTCATGACGACCCTCTTGCCTCAGCCTCCCGAGTGCTGGAATTATAGGCGTGTGTGCCACCGTGGCTGGTTTAAATTTCCTTTTTAGCTATGTGAAGATCAACCGTCTGGTTTTCTTTGCAGTTCACTGCTGAATGTTGGACTAATAAAGAAGAGTGGACAGGATGAGCTGGGCTTTGGAAGAATGGAAGGAAGGCCTCCCTAGCAGAGCGCTGCAGAAGATTCAGGAGCTAGAGGGGCAGCTGGGCAAACTCAAGAAGGAGAAGCAGCAGCGGCAGTTTCAGCTCGACACGCTGGAGGCCGCGCTGCAGAAACAGAAGCAGAAGGTACCGTGGGCTCCGGGGTTTGAAATGGTTCCGTCGGGGAGAAGTGATTTTCCGTTTCTGTGTGGTCGCTCCTCCCTGTCCCGTTTCAGATATTTCTCGTTGCCTCTGATTTTTTCCACCTCTGCTCTCATTTCTGCCTACCTGCTGCTAGTCAGGGATGTTGGGGTCCATTCTAAGTTCCCCTAGGGACCCCGAATTGGGAGTCACTTCTGCACTGTGTGGTGACAAGCCCCAAGTCCTGGGCTTCCTGCCGGGGTCAGCCTTAGAGCCACTGGTTCACAGTTCAAATGAAGACAGCTTCTCAGAGTGGACTTTGGAACTCAGTGTCCCCCAGCCTCCTCTCGTCAGGTCCAGCGAGTGAAAACCTCGCCAGCCCTTTCCTTGTTTTATGCTCTGTGCCAGCCAACAAAGTAGTCGTTCGACTAGCGCTCCTCGGAGGTCTTTGCTTGTGGAAGAACTTTCTGATTCTTACGATATCTGCCTTTAGCTGGCAGCCAGGCTTGAAAATGGGTTGCTAAGGGGGAGAGGTTGGTGTTGACTGTTTTTAATTCTTGAAGGGGTTTAAAGCCTGCATTTCTAGGATGGCCGAGGTACAGCCCTGACCCACAGCAGTGCTGTGATGTGTAACTCTGGGGAGTTTTTTTCTGTCTGGTGGCTTCAGAGTGTTCAGAAAGCATTGACACCCGGCTTCTTACGACCACGTATTAGGAAACTGGTAGACATGGCCCGCCTCTGACCTACATGTCATTCTTGGTAAATTTACCAAATAAGGGGCTGATTTCCTTCTCACCAAACCCCGTCAGGTTGAAACGGAAAAAAATGAGGGCACAAACCTGAAGAGGGAAAACCAAAGACTGGTGGAAATATGTGAAAATCTGGAGAAAACCAAGCAGAAGATTTCCCATGAACTTCAAGTCAAAGAGTCGCAAGTGAATTTCCAGGAGGGACAGCTAAACTCAGGCAAAAAACAGATAGAGAAGTTGGAGCAGGAACTTAAAAGGTAATTATCTGGATGGTGTTTACATGGATATTGTTTGTGTGTCTTCCTCAGACAGTTATTATTTTGCTTAACAGCGTTATTATATTACAGTGTTGTTTTCCCCAAGTGGAATAAAGAGCGATTCAGTTCTGTCATTAACAAAATGCATCAAATGGTTGCTTGGTCATTTATTCATTTAGTAAACGTTTTTTTCAGAGTTTGTTTTTCGAGACAGGATCTCACTATGCAGCTCAGGCTGGCCTTCTACTCACTATGTATCCCAGGCTGGCCTCGAACTCTCATGATCCTCCTGCCTCAGCCTCCCGATTGCCGGGATTGCCGGAAGCACTACCATTTTCCCTATTAGTACAAACTTGTCACGCGAGATTACATTCCTTGTGAGCAGTTGGTAGTTGTGCGTAACACGTCTTAATCCTTTTTGCTCATCGCTTCTCTCCTCTCCCTTCCCTCTCCGTCTCTTGGTGCCCTGTCCCTTTGAAAAAGGTCTCTCCCTACTTCCTACTGCCTGTCTTGTGTTTTGCTCTTCATTCAAACTTGAAGTTTCTCATGTAAAGAAACCACGTGATATTTACGTTTGTGCATCTAATGTGTCTCACTTAACATTATGGTCTCAAGATGTAACTGTGCACTTAGGAAGGCTTCCAGTTTGTGTCTCTGCTCCACTGTGTAATACAACGGTTTCTATCCATTCATCTGCCTCAGGGCCTGTGTAGAGGCTGCTTCCGGGATTTAGCTACTGTGAGTTGTGCTGCTGTAAACACGGGTGTGTGTGCACAGATCACTGTGATAGCGAGTCTCTTTCAAAAGCCCTAGAAGGGGAATGCTGTAGCTGGGTCGGATAGAATTTCTAGGGTCAGTTATTTTGTGAAGGCCCCCTACTGGCTTTCCTAGTGATTTTGCTAGGACTAGGAGGCAGGTTTATTTTACGGTGACAGAACTGATGAGGTCATTCCCAGAATGTCAGGCCCCCATCGCTGGTGGTCTAGGGCTTTTATATGCTGCACAGGCAGGAGGTACAGAGGCCAGGCAGAACGGCCTGGTAGTTCTTCCGGTCCGCCAGAAGGGTGACATCATCGGTTACGAGCTTAGATTAATGGTCACGAAGCCTGGTGCAGCCAGGCATCCTGCAGGTTCGGTTACGCTCGTGGTTACCAGGGTCCAGAAAGTAATTACAGAGCCATGAAGCACCTACAGAGCTAGATCGTTTCAAAAGAACAAATTTTTCAAGAAGATAGACTTTTCAGGTACAGGTTTTTGCTTTCAGCTTTGTTTAGTATGTGTTGATTGACTGCTCTCAGTGCCAGGGGCTGCACTGGTCCTGAGTGAAGCAGTGGCCGAAAAGACCGCAGGAAGTGACAGCACCGGGGGCTCAGGTTTTCTCTGGGTGGAAGCGCTGCTGCAGGGAGAGGAGGGGAAGCCTGAGACGTGGTGGACGTTGGAGACCAGGCATGGACAGTGACCGCTCTGGCTTGTGTGCTAGCGGTTTCCTGCGGCGTGCGGGTGGAAAGTGCTGAGCAGCTGAACAGGCGGTTTAAGGGTTTGGGGCTGGGGTGACGGCAGGGCAGCAGACGGGCGAAGGGAGGGGCTGGGAGACAGTGGTTGGAGGAGCTGCCCTGGATGCCAAGCTGGCCGGGGAGGGAAGTGAAACCCAGCGGCCTTTCCACTGAGACCCTTGACCCAGCCTCATCTTGCGTTTGAAACATTTTGAAATTGATTTGCCTCTTTCTTTGCCATGATTAGGCAATAATAAAGTTGCTTATTACAATTTTTTATTTAAAAAAATAAACACAATTAGAGGTGTTAATAAAAATAAGATTGAAGGAGTCAAAGATAACTTTGCTAGTTTAGAAAAGGTATTTTCTTGTTCTAATGGTGGGATTTTGTCAGAATTTCTAGCCAACAGGACTTTAATAAATTCTCCGATTGTGGACTCCACAACCACCCAGAAATTAAAAAAAAAAGGTTTTGAAATAACTTTAGATTGACAGAAAACTTGTGAAAATAGTGGAGTTCTTCTTACGTACATCCTTCACCCAGAGTTGTACCCGACTTACACAATCAAAGTACAATATCCAACCCAGGGAATTCGATTATATGAACTAGACTTTATTAGAATTTCACTGGTTTTCCAGTAATCTCTTCTTCTGGCTGGATTCTCATGAAGGATTCCACATTGCATTAGCTGAGGTTTTCTTAGCATCTTCTAAAGTTGTTGAGGGGTTCTTCTCCATTGTGACCCCGACCTTTTTGAAAAGTACTGTTTAGTTACTTTGGAAGGCGGTCCTTCACTGGGGCTTGGTTTTTCAGTGATGAGTATTTCTCAATGCACGGCTGACATTTCAGCCTGGACGGCGTGGTGGGACGGAGGGTTGGCTGGCGTGTGGTCGGATCTCACTGGCATTTCTGGCTCCTAACCAGCCACACCAGTGGTATCTACCCCATTCCTAAGTGATTGCAATCAAAAGTGTCTCCAAGTACCGCCACGTGACCTTCGGGAGGGTGAGACCATCCCTGGTTGAGAACCCTTGAGTCGGACCATGATCATCAGTTTTTGGTCAGGATGCTACAGTGTAGTTAACTGAAGCTTGTGTGATTCAATGATTTACAACCTTGGTCACTTGGTTAAGGTTCCTCCGGTGTGAAAGTCCGAATACTCCTTCTGTAAAGTTGCGGGTTTTCCCTTGGAGATTAATAACTATCTTGACAGCAACAAACTTGATTTTTGTGGCACAGCTGTATGTGAGTTCTAGCTGCATGATCAAAAAAATATTTTTGAAAGATAAAACATGTACAGTCCCTCTTTTATTTTTTATCAGTCCGTGTTGTAGTGCCTAAGGTAATTTTTTCATACGCTTCTGCCGTGCTCCCTGCTCCTGCCATCTCTCATTCTCTTTCCCATTTGAAAAAGTTCTCCCAACTTCCCTTGCTCTTTTAGTTTGCTCTTTATTTATACTTGAGTTTCTTCTATAAGAGAAACCATGTGATACTTGAGCTCGTGCATCTGATTTATTCCACTTAACATTATGGTCTTGAGGTTTCCTACAAATGCCTTGCATTAGTCCACCTTTGCGGTAGAGTGGACTCTTCTGTGTATTCACCTTTCTGTGATTATTTTCTTGCACAGAAATCATTTTCTGTGATTCCCAGTTTTGTTTCCTGTCTGTGGAGGAGGGTGATTATCTGAAAGTTGTGTGTTCGGATCCTATAACCTTCCTTCTGGCTGAGTTTTTCCTGGCATTCCCAATACTAGAGAAGGAGGATCTTGACCGCTGAATCCTGCATCCATAGCCCCCGACACTTCTGTGGAGTGAAGGAACGATAGATGTTAGTTTTGGAAAACAGGTGCTTGGGAGTGGGAGACCCACCCCAGGATGCCGGCATAATTGTTTCTCTGGAACGTTCATTTTGGTGCTGGTTTTACAAATACTTGTTTTAATTCATTGGGGCAAAAATGGGTAGATTATACTTTGCTTAATCCTTAGGATAATTTTTTTCTCCTTTGATAAATGGGAAAGAAGTAACGTGTGAGTCGGGGACAAGAAACACCGGTTTTGCTCTCAGCTGCCGTGGTGGTTATTGTGATCTTCGTTTCAGCCTTTTTGTAACACTGATTGCTGGAGTAACTGTTTCTCTAGCCTTGGTTCCTGTAAAGAACTGGCTCTGATCTGGGGTCTGGTGGATAAACGGAATGTGTAAGGAGCCTTAGAGGACGGGTTTCTTATTGTTAGGACATGCACGGCCTCTGTTTTCTGTCGCCGAACCGTACCCCTAACCCTAACCTGCTTCGTGGGGCCCTTCGTGGGGCCCTTTTCTCCCAGGTGCAAATCGGAACTCGAAAGAAGCCAGCGAGCCGCGCAGCCTGCCGACGTCTCCCTGAGTTCGTGCAGCACGCCGCCAAAGGTGTTTGCCACTCCGCTAACTCCAAGCCACTGTTACAGCGGTAAAGATTATTTTTTTCCCATCCTTGGTCAGAACAGCTCCTTCACTGAGATTTTAGTTCTGTGAACAAAGTGAAGGGGTTCAGGTTTTAATCTGGATACTTAACAAAAACGCAGCCACCTGTCGGATATTCTTCTGCGTGGCTGTTGGGTTATGTCGCAGTGCTGGGGTAGACACTGAGCTCTCTGCTTTTTCCTTCTGGGGTGTATTTGAAAAGAGATGCAGTTTCAGAAGCGTCACAACACCTGTGTTTCCATAGACTTCAGTGTTTGAGTAATTTGATCAATGCTTTGATCCGTTGCCCAGACCACTGTGAGCTTTCTGCTGAGTGTACTGACGGCCATTTTTAGACTGTTTACATTGTTCATCTCTGAATTTCCTGCCAGCACCACTGATTGGCACAAAACCATGTTTCCTTGTCTGTGTTAGGTTCCAAGTATGAAGACCTCAAAGAAAAATACAATAGAGAAATTGAAGAACGAAAAAGGTTGGAGGCGGAGATCAAAGCCTTGCAGGCTAAAGTGAGTCAGTTATGGGCCCTTTAAGAGGCGGTTCCACTGCAGAGTTCCACAAACACCCTGCCAGAGAGCAGACTAAGCTAGAGCAAAATCTCTTTTACATAGAGCTGACAAGTTTTTCATAAACTGAGAATAACGTTCCTGACTTTAAAGTGATTACTTTTTAGTTTTTAGGTTTTGGGTTTTTTTTTGTTGTTGTTGTTGTTTTTTGTTTTGAGATAGAGTCTCACTGTGTAGCTCAGAGTGGCCTTGAACTCGCAGTGATCCTCCTGCCTCAGCCTCCCACACGCTGGAGTTACTGGCGGGCACCACCAGGCCCAGCACATCTTTAGTTTTAAGAATGGGTGGGAGTGAGGAAGGTAGAGTGGGGGGTGAGTTCATCCCCAGATACTGAATGCGCGAGTCTTCGGGGAGCTGTAGGTGTACAGTGCTTTTCCTCTTACGATACGGATGAGGAAGGCCAGTGTCTAGAGAGGGCAGGGCCGGAGAGGGATTCCTGAGGCTCACAGGATGACTTCGTCACCTGGAGGCCACTGGTCGCTGTCCACTGGAACCAGATTTAGGCCGGGGCTGTGGCGCTCGAGTCTCGTTATTTGTGAAATGCTGATCTCAGAGGGGAACAGTGTCAAGGTGGTGGCCTTGATTCTTTCTTTCCGAGATAGGTTTTCACCAGGTAGTTCAGGTTGGCCTTGAACTAAATTGTGGTCACCCTCCTGCCTCAGCCTCCCAAGTGCTGGGTTTGCGGGCCTGCACCACCACACAAGGCTCTCAGTTCTTTTGAATAAGCTGCTGGCGATGGTTTTACGCTCCATTTTGATGGCAGAGAGAAGTGGCTAAAGAAGGTAAATATCAGTTACATTTTTAAAACGCAGATTTCTAAAATCCTTGCTTCTAGTTCAGGAATGAACCCTGAAAATTCCTGTTATGTATTGAGTTTACTTCTACCAGTTCTGTTCTCATGATACTACTTTTTTTTTTTTTAAAATCCCAGTTTGGCATTTAATAATGTATTTCTGCTAAACATTGAAACTGGGTGAGAAGGCACAATTCAGCCAACAGTTTAAGGTTAGTACCTAAGTACTGAGGGTACTGCTTGGACCGGTTCTGCCCCTGACACGGATTCCCACAGCTCTTTGGTGTTCAAATGGAGACTGTGGGTTTCTATCCACATTAATCCTCTTCCTTTATCCTTTTTATTTGGCTTTTTGAGACAGGGTCTCACTACGCAGTTCAGGCTGGCCTTGAGCTTTGTAGCCCCGGCTGGTCTCGAATTTGCAACAGTCCTCCTGCCTCAGCCTCCTGAGTGCTGGGATTACTGGTGTGCTGCGCTACCACACCCAGCTAATCCTCTTCCTTTATCAAGAATAATGCTTACTATAAACAACACAGGGCATCATCCGTGGCCTAGTCTTGGTGACTGTGGCGAAGAGGGGAGCAGGGGAGAGTCATTCTGAAATACAGTGCACCCAAAATGGCATTTTTCAGTGAAGGGTGTGGGAGAAAGCGAGTCTCAAAGGGGTTCTTTAGCTAAGATTTAGTTTTGATTCTCTTTGTGTGAAGCTCTGGGGCTGGGGGGCATGACCATAGAGGCCGAGGAAAGCCAGCTTTGGGTTTAGGACGTCAGTGAATGCTCACGTGTGTAAGGAGTGTGTGAGGGTTGCAGGGGGAACACGAAGCCTTGGCCCTTCTTAAGCAGGTGGGGCCCCAGCTGGCGGTGGCTGCACCCCGAGGCCAGGAAGTGTGACCTCGGGAAAATCCCAGGGCTGAGACTTGGGACTACGTGGCTCCCTTGCCTTGGTGAACTCACTTTTTGGGTCTGTGGCCATGGCTTTGTATTTTATTTGGCAATCAGGCGAAGGGCGCTCACGGGTTTCTGTGTTTACAGAAAGCCAACCAGGCTGCTCCCCAGGCCACCATGAGTCACCGAGACATCGCCCGACACCAGGCTTCCTCATCCGTGTTCTCGTGGCAGCAGGACAGGACCCCTCATCGACTTTCCTGTCCCTCTCGGAAGACCCCCGGCAGGAGGGATTTCTCCACCTCCCACATATTCGGAGAAGAGGAGGTGACGCCCAGCAGATCCATTTTGCAAACAGGGAAGAGAGACACGAATAGCAGTTTTGGCGATCACGCCAGTGGCTCCCCTCTTTTGGAGCATTTGAAAGGCCAGAATCAAGGTAATTTCTGGAGCCACATGAAGTTTATTTTATTTTATTTTATTTTAGTTGCCCCTGGGGATCGAACTTGCAACCTTGCGCCTGCCAGGCAAGGCACCGTGGCACTGAGCTGCATCCCTGGCCCACTGAGTGAAGTTTCAATTAAATGTTCCCAAGATAATTTCAGAGGCACCTCAGGTAGTATTAAGCTTGGCGTGCACACGTGTGTTTCGTTAGATGGGACAAGAAGTAGCCAATGACTCGGATTGTGGATGTGAATCCTTGTTCTTTTCCATAACAATAAGGGGCATCACAGTTTCCGAATGTTCTTTTACTCGTAAAGAAAACCTGATGTCTCGAGCTTTGCAAGGCGGGAGGAGAAGCTTTGATTTATCTCCGCAGGAGCAGATCGAGTAGGCGGGTTCCTGGGCTTCAGCTCTGGCCCCTGGAGTGCAGTAGAGACGTGTGCCTGCCGGAGGTACAGCATGAGTGAATCTCGCTGCCCTGTGTGGCAGGAAACCTGTGACCTTGGCCACCACGCCACGCTGTGGCTGACAGCCAGGCACACCAGGTGGCCTTCTGGAGTCTGCTCGGTACACTGCGGCACTTGCCAGCGCTGTGATCTATTGAAAATCATCAGTGGTGTTCACCGGGGGAGAGCAGTCGCACTGCCAAGGCCATAGGACCCCATGTCGTGTAGACGTAGGGGAAAAAAAGTGAAAAACAAATCACTATTAACTTTGGCAGTGCGGGAGGTTCGTACTGTCTGGCTCTTTCCTCAAGGTAAAACTGCCGGTGAATTCAGGAGGGTGAGCTTTTCACTGCCCGCCACCCAGCCGAGTTGATGGACAACACAGAAGGTGCGCTAGCCATGCGTGCTGAATGTTTAAATTACAAATAAATCACTGCCTACAGGACACAGGCCGCTAATGCCCTCACTTCAAAGGCGCTTCCTGTTTTTGCTGCTTTCTGGATGGCTTCTGGAAATCTCTTTCTTGAGTGTCTTGATGAGGTGTGATGAAGATCCAGCAAATGCTGATGCCACAGCTCACGGAGTCGTGGGTCCTTGCCCAGCTCATTCATGGATCTGGCTCTGTGCACCTCCTGCCTCTTCCCCCAAAGTCAAAGCGACCGTGAAAGCTCGATGTTTTGAATTAGACAGTCAGGCAGCAACTGAAGACATGAAAGAGGACTTCTAAAACTGCTTCAGAAAGTTGCAAAAAAACCACGATAAATGTGTTCAGAGCAACGAGTATTTTGAGGCAGATTAATGACTGTGTCTTTTACTATAATCAGATTTTGAAATGTGAACATTCGCTGTTGCTCACACACTGTATTAGTTTGCTAGCATAAAAAATGGTGACTTTAACCAAAGGGATTGCATCTGATGTACTTTTTGCAGCCCCTGTAAGATATCGCTTGTGATTTTAGAAAAGCATTTGCTCCCCAGGTTTTCCTATGAAAACACAAGAAAATCCATTTCTCTTTTGGAGAGTATTTGACTACAAATGACCATAGATGTTAACCACTGAAGTTAAATTCAGTTAGTTTCTGTTACAGTAAATTATTTATATTTGTCTCCCTGAAGTTTTGAGAGTAGAGTGACATAAAAGATAAATTCTAAACATTTTGTAAAGGCCGTGTGAGCTGGAGTGTGGTTTTTGTTTGTGTTTTCAGAGCTGAGGAGCAGGGTTAATGAGCTGGAACTGCGTCTACAGGGACAAGAGAAAGAAGTGACAGGTCACACGCATAGATTTCAAGAACTGCAGCTCCAGCTGGAGAAGACAAAAGTAGAATTAATGGAAAAAGACAAAGTTTTGAACAAAAATAGGGACGAACTGGTGAGAATGACAGCCCAGCACGACCAGGCAGCGACCAAGGTACTCAGCTTTCCATGAATTACTCAGAGATCACCTTCTTTTCACCCAGTTCTTTGCAAAGAGTGTTTTGTGCCAGAGTTTCTAAAATAAAAGTGAGTGGTGATCTTTGACACCATAATGCAGGCAGTGTGGGCGCTGTGGAAACGGGGAGCTGCCTGAGGGCCGGGTGGGGGTGAGATCAATCCTGGCTGTCCCTGCCAGCCAGTGGTGGCTTTTATGTCCCCAGGGGTGCTGGAGGATGACGGTGCTCGGCATGAAGCACCTGATACCACAGCACATAACACAGGCACTTCGACCCTCTGAGCTTCAGAGAGGGCTGGGACATGCGTTTGAGTTTAATTGACCCATGTGTGGGATCCAGTATGTAGATTCCTTCGGATAGGCCGATTTTTTGTTGAATTTCTGCCCAGCCAGGCCTCCCCATGTGTGAGAGACTATCCGTTCACATTTCACCTTCTTGGTCTTGGCCAGAGAAGATCAACAAGCCTTGGTTCCGCTTAACTGGAAATCCGTTTCACCTTTTCCCCTCTTGTCCCCAGTAGGAGTTTGTCCAGCGTTTTGCTGAAATCAGATCATGCGTCGATGCCGTTCCTCGGCCAGTGCCATGATGAGCTTTCCGTGCTAAACAGCATGCAGCCGGGGCATCCACGTTCTTGAGTGGCCTCAGCCTGCTGCTAGTGCAGGTCTTTCCCAAGTGCTTACCGACTCCTCAGAGGAGGCTTGAGTTCCTGTGGAAAGAGTGTTGGGCTGGCTGCAGGCCTGGAAGTCAGCACATTTCACAGGGAAAACTCAGACCCAGAAAGTTAGGGGTGTCCGGGGTCACACGTCACTTATGGACTTGAGTTCTGGACGCTTTCTTTGGAATAGTATGATGCGTTTGTGATACCTAGTCATCGGCTCCTTTTATGTGGGTCCTGCATCGTGGCTATCAGAATTCCATTACATTATTTTAGAAAATAAAATATGTATACTTTTAAAAAGGGCCTTTCCAAAAATGCATTTAGTGGAATAGGACCGTGACCCCCAGATGGGTGAGTGGAGTGTGCTGCAATCTGAGGGAGTGCCAGCAGGGGGCGCCAAGACCCCACTCATCTACTTCTCTGCAGGTGCTTTTTTGAATATAAGTTTTCCCCCTTTGTCAGCCATCGTGACTTCGGACCATTGTTTGGGCCAGGACTATTGTCTGTATCGTTTACTGCTGTAGCCACAGAATCTAGACCAGTATAGGACACAGAGTAGTCGCTTAGCAGGTATCTGTCAGCTTCGTATTTTCTTATTGTTGTAGCCTCTCTAGTACTTTTCCTTGGAGACTGAGAAACTCCTGGACAACGAGGGTAATAACTGAGGTGTTTTTAACAGGTGCCCAAGGCAGTGGGTTGTTTTGAACCACTGGCTCAAAATCTTACTTTTTCACCTTTGTAGTTTAAAACTTCTGATATTTGCAAAGTCATTCTGTCATTCTGACCACCTTGGCGCTTTTCATCTTTGGTTAGCTAATAATTAGCGTGACTGATGTTTTTCGGCAAAGTATCCTGTAGTGTTTTGTTTTGTTGCCCCCCCAACTCTGAATTCTAAGTTAAATTTCTAATACTCCCAATAGTTTTAAGTCAGGCTATGAAGAGTTTTCAGAGAAAGGCACTGTTGGTGAGGTCTGGTGAGTTTGGGCTCAGGTCCCAGGACTAGGGGAGTTCTTCCCCTTCTAATATGAAGTCGTGAATTACTTGAAAAATTCATTAAGGCCATTTTGCTGGGTGTGGTGGCACCCGCCTATTATCCTAGCATTTGGGAGGCTGAGGCAGGAGGATCGTTGTGAGCTTGAGACCAGCCTGGGCTACAAAGTGAGACCCTGTCTCAAAACAAACAAACAAACAAAGAATTAAGGCCATTTCATCCCAATCTAATTTTCAGAGAGCTTCCTACATTTTCAGATACCTCACATTCTCAAAACTGGATCACTGGCCGCATCAGAGGGCAACGGCTTGCTCTCTGTGCCACCTCCAGGGCTTGAGGAAAATCCCACAGGTATCAGTGGTGCTGTCCCGGGGACCCAGCACCTCTGGAAATAGACAGTTGGGAGGGAGCCCTGTGGGGAGGAAGTGCTGCATCCCTGCAGGTCTCCTACAGAATCTGTTTTGCTTGGAAGGACTGCAGGAGGGTAATGGGCCCCCTCTGAGGGTGCTGCAGTCTCCCGTCACCAGGGTCACCCCACCGCCTCTTACCCTCCCTGTCCGTGCATCAGTGACCGGGGCCGGAGCAGACGTGGTCTCCGTCTGCACAGCGGACTGCGGACTGTTCCTGAAATGAGCAAAGGTTTCATGTCCTTGTGGATATTTCCCCAAAGATGCGTTTTGATTGTTCTGTGTAAGTAGAATGGTTCTTATGTCTGGTGGACAACTTCCAACGCTGCGTTTTCTGGAAGGAAAAGAAGGAAACACTGGTGACCTTATGATGGATCCTGAAACTAAGATTTTTCTGACATGCAGACCGCGTGACTCTTTCCCGGCACATTTTTCTCTGCCCTTAGTGTTTGGCGCTGGAACAAAAGCTGAAGAAGTTGACGGAGGACTTGAGCTGCCAGCGACAAAACGCGGAAAGTGCCAGATGTTCCCTGGAGCAGAGGGTCAAGGAGAAAGAAAAGGAGCTTCAAGAGGTACCAGGAGTGGGGTGCGAGGGGCGGGGCCCCAAGACTCTGCACTGTGGGTTGGGAAAGTCTGCTGAGGTGGGAGGGGAGCTTTTGGTTTATCCTCTGGGGAGCTGCGGGGGTGTGTGGAAACATCACAACTCATGTCATGCTTTTGCTTTTTAACCTGAAAGAGGAATCAGTGCTCAGTGATCCTCTTTACCCAGCTCTCTGATCCCATCCTGGGAAGGGGGGGCTTCTGTTTCTTCCCTCATGGCCTCAGCTGCGAGGGCGGGGGTGCTGTGATCAGCACTCAGTGCTCTCAAAACCCATGGTGGCTGGGGACAACCAGCGAGCTGGCTGTCCCCGTGGGGAGGAGGCAGGCAGAGTCAGCAGGCCAGGGCATCAGGGATGTGGTCTGCATGGTCCTCAGCATGTGTGTCCCATGAGATTTTAGTCCCTACACCACTGGTGTCCCTGTGTGGTGACCCAAGTTGGCTGGTGGCATTTATGTCCCACCCCCTCAAACGGAAAACGCCTGGAAGAGGCAGGTAGGACCACTTATTTGCACCCCATCCAGGTGAGAGAGGTTTTTCAGCCAGCGGGTGACCTCAGCAGCTGGCTGTGATCGTGGACCGTGAAGGGGCTGAGCTTGAGAAGAGGAAACGGGCCTCCTTCCCTTGGACAGCAGCAGGCGCCAGAGACCTCTCTGATCAGAGCCCAGTGCAGTGGCTGCAGTCCTGTGCCCTGCTGTCTCTGGATGCGGTGCTGCCCGCTGGGTGCTGGTGTCCAGTCCCTGCTCACCACCCTGGGGCGCTGTGTCTGCCCTTTGTTCCAGGAGCTCTCCCGACAGCAGCGGGCCTTCCAGACGCTGGAGCAGGAGTGCACGCAGACGAAAACCAGGCTCACCCAGGAGCTGCAGCAAGCCAGAAATGCACTCCGAGGCCCGGAGGCCGAGCTGGACAGGGTAGGCTCAGAGCCGTGGCTCCCCCCCGCAGGGTCCCTCCTGGCCCTCACGCAGGCTGCTCTCCCATAGTTGCAGGAGTTTTTAAAAAACTGATATATAAAAATTGTACCTATAATGGAGTACCATGGCATGTTCCGTACGTGTGTACTTTGTGTAATATTTAAACCAAGTCAAACAGAACCAGGCCGGTGGTGCACACCTGTAATCCCAGCACTTGGGAGGCTGAGGCAGGAGGAGCATTGCCATTTCGAGGTCTGGTCCATGTAGCAAGGCCTTGTGGCTCTTTGAAATGTGCAGTGCAGCGTTCTTATTGATAACCGTCTGGCGTGCAGCAGTTCACTGGAACAGTTGGGGGCTCTGGACTTAGCAACCGTCCAGTGAGTGACATTTCCCTACCCCTCTCCCCCGACCCTCTCCACTCGCAGCTTCTGTGAGGTCCCACATACACACCCCTGTCTGTGGCTTTGCTTCCTCCTCAGCGTGGACAGCGAGGGGAGCCCTGCTGGTTTCCGGTCAGCAGTCCAGTAGCCGGGCTGGCAGTCTTGTCACCGGCGGAGCTGTCCCAGGTCCTTTATGTCCCAAAGAGTCAGAGCACTGAAGATGCTGATGAGCTCACCCCAAAAGCAATCTCGCCCCCCAGATTTATGGCTTTCCACGTCGTCTCTGGCTGCCGACGTGCTGTCTGCGTCCTGCCTGCAGGTGCTTCCCAAGTTGCAGCCTTGGCCCCCCGCTGTCCCCCCTTTCATGCGGAGAGCACATGATTCCAGCTGCTTCTTGAACACACGCCTCCCCGGTCTCCTTCATGCCTTACATAGCAGCTGCGCTCCTCACCCTGGCCCAAGCCTCACGTCACCTTCAGTTCTTCTCTTTCTCCCGTACTTCGAAGTAGTTCGCTAAAACTGGCGACTCTGCCTTTGGTGATCATGCGTTTGCAGGCTTATAAGCACACACCCCGGTGTGCACACGTGTATGCACACAGATCTTCATGTCAAGGGCCTAAAGCCTGTTTAAACCTTTTTGTGTTAGAATATGAAGTTTATGTGGAGTGGGTGTAAACTCAGTGAATGCAGATGCAAGGCACCTTCTCTGGAATATCACCCACGCTGGGATCTAAGTCTTGTGCGTGACTCCACTGTCCCTCCACGTGTGTGCTCGTCTCCCTGCTAAGGAGCCGCCTGGCTTCTGGGTCTGTTTCTGTCCTTGACGTTGACCTTGAGGCCTTTCAACCGTGTGCAGTGCTGCACACTGCCAAGCCCTGTCCTCTTGCTCCAGGACGCCACCGTTCCAGCCTCCTGCTCTGTGTCCTGTGAATCAGAGTGTGTGGCTCTGTGCAGTCACTTCCGGTCTGCCTTAGGTGGCACCCTCCGCCCTCTTCCCCGCTGTCCCCGCTCTGTCTGTCTCGTGTGTGGCCTCCTTGCCTCTGCCTGGAGATGCCAAGCTCTTGCCAGCTTGGGCCCGGCTTGCTCTACCCTGTCTCGGCTGCTCTTGCCTGGCTGACCTGAGGCCTCGGTCCTCTGCCTCCTTGTGGTTTCTGCTTAAGACCCCCATGGCCCTAACCTCAGGGACTTCCTGTGTCCTGTAGCTTGCTGAGCTTTTCTCCGTGGTGCACGCGGCCGACATCAGCACAGGTGTTAATGCTGACACTGTCTCCTGCCACTCCGCTCCTTCTCCCCAAGAGTCGGGGAACTTGTGTCTACTTAGTCCACTGCCGTCTGCTGCGTGGCCGGACTGAACCTCTGTTGCTGTAACCTGACCGAGCGCCTGCAGGGCCGCGCCTCGTTCTTTCCTTGACTTGTCCCGAGTCTTCCTGTGGTTCCTTTCCCAAGGCTGGCCTCCTTCGTCTGTGTCCCGTGTCACCCAGTGAGGTCCCAGGCTCACATCTCGGGTTCTCATTTAGAGTTGGGGTAACATACTGGGTCTCAGCCCAAGTGGCATCCGTTCTTACATTGCTTGAGCTTGCTATGATTTAAGAATGAGCGGTTATTTATAAAGAACAGAAAAGTGAAATGTTGCTCCCCGCCCTCCATTGTAGGTCACAGCAGTAAAACAACAGTTAGAAAAAAATCTGGAAGAATTTAAACAGAAGTTCAGCAGAATGGAACAGGCGTCCATGGAGCGGCAGGTGGAGGAAGAGGCGCAGAGGGGACGCAGTGAGGTGAGTGGGGGTGGGAGGTGGGCGGGGCAGGGTGAGGGGCGGGGCGTGGGGTGGGGGCGGGGCTTCCCAACTGTACAAGGGCCCGGACAATTGCCGTGTGGCTTGTCAATAGTTTATCATGGTCATATACAATTTCCTCTCTTTTTTGGCAGAACTCTTACAAAGTGTTCTGTCACGTGGTGTATGACGTAGAACACCTGCTTGTGTTTCACTTCGCATTCTGATAGAATTCCTCGCATGTAGCAGTGTAGGAAAATACAGCTTGCATGAAGAATCACTCACTCAAGGTTTTTAAAGATAGACCATCTGGGAGGAGGGAGGATGAGAGAAAGAAAGGAAGAAAGGAATTTTCTGAATGGAAAGAAACAAAGTTATTGATACGAAATAGTATTTAAATTGCTTCTATAGCCAGGCATGGTGGTACATGCCTGCAATCTCAGCACTTGGGAGGCTGAGGCAGGAGGATCATCATAAGTTCAAGGCCAGTCTGAGCTACATAGTGAGACCCTGTCTCAAAAAAAAAAAAAAAGGCTTTTCTAAGGGTTGACTTGTGAGCTATTCGGTATTAAAAACACATAGAAAGTCATAGGTTTGACCAAACAAAAGTAACGGTAGGTGGTGGATTTCTAGATTTGAAATTATAAAAGTCAAGTCATTGTGGGTTGCGGCTGCAGAAGTGACCTTAGCTGCTGGCGTGCACTTGCAAGGTGGCCACTGCTTTTCCATTTGTTCAGGGTCACTTTCTAGGTGGTAAAGATTAAAGTAAGCATGCTTAGCTGGGTAAGGAAAATCTCTGTGCTTTTAGCCCCCGGTCCTTGGCAGAGGGGCACAGCAGTGAAATCCGGCGCCTGTCACTGTGAGGGGCGCCCGCCGTGTCTGCAGAGGGGCCCCTGCTGGAGATGGGGCTGAGGGCAGATGCTCGGACTCCTGGGACCCACGGGGAAGAATGTCGCATGCCGTGGTGTCAGTCGACTGTTTTCAGATGTGAGCGTTTTTGGGGGGCAAAACAAATGTTTGCCTTTTGGCCAGTGGGGAGTGGCCCAACGGATGCTTCTGCTCACATTTCCGCTGGCCGACCGGCACAGAGCTCTCCCTCAGTGGGCTTCCCTCTCAGCCAGCAGCTCTCCGGGGACTCCACGGGCACCTGCCTGCCTGCCGGAAGTGTTGTCAGAGCGGTTCAGAGAGTCCCACACTTTGAGAGGTGTGTGCTGGCCAATCCATCCCCAACACACGGAGCTGGCTGGCTTGTCCACTGCAGAGCTGCTTCCGGGAGTGCTCGGTCCTCCCGGAGTTTCATGTGTACCCAGCTTCACTCCGAGCTCATCAACCTTGGTGTCACGTGAGGGCAGCACACGGGGAAAGTGCTTGCGCGGGGTCTGCCCAGGAACTGAAGATTCCTCTTAGTTTCTGTTTACTGTGCATTCTTGTTTGAGGATGGTATCAAGACTTGACAGGGATTAGCTGCCTCCTGCACTCAGAATGGTGCCAGGGCCAGATAAGTGACGCAGGGGTAGGAGTGCTGGTTAGAACTTGGGGGATATGGTGGTGATGGTGTTAGGAGGAAAGAGACTTCAGTAGGCATCGCTTTCCTTCCACCTGCCTGCTGTGTGACCCTGAGACAGTTACTTGTCCTTTCTGAGTCTGCCTATGGGGCACATAATACCTCTACTTATTGAGGCTGAATTCCCGATCACATTCAGTTTTGCGTTCCAAGCGCGAGGCCCGGTGCTCAGTATGTTACAGCAGTCCGCCTGCTCCGGGCTTTGTTCTTCATGGCCGTTGTGAGCAAATAGTAGCAAGATGTCAGTGTTGTTTTCTGTCACCTCCGTGCACAGAAGGTTGTGAGCAGGGGACAGACAGACAGCGCATTTGGGATTTTTCATATTTAAAAATTTGCTTCTTCCATTATACTACCACTCTGGGTGTCTCCTGCTGCATAATTCTAAGTTATGTACAAACGAGTATGGCAGACTCATAGATTTTGGATGCTGAAATAGTGCAATAGTTGCCTGGAAATTTTCTTTTTGTCCGTGTTTAGCAAATGAACAGGCTGCCCCCGGTGAGAAATGATCCGTGCCTGAAAATGTGATTTAATGGCCCCGTAAGGGTAGCATTTGCATTTGGTATCGCAGTGAATAGAGGGTGAGCAGCTTCCAGCACCAGCCTGTGTGGGTCATGTTGGGAGTTGGCAGTAAAACGCCGCCGTTTGACAGGTGAGATGAGGGACACTCACTCGGGGACCTCCTGGAGCGCAGAGATCTGGATTGCAGTAGGTCCCCCAAGGAGCAAGGTCTGGCAGGCAGAAAGCACATGGAGGAAGAGAAAAGCACATCTCTCTCGTGTCCCTCGATTTGCCGTGCGTGTAGCCTTCATGCTGCGCTGGTGGATGGCTGGAAGTGGTACACACTGACTGACATTTGTTTTGTCTGGCCCGGGGAAGTGATGCTTCCCTTGCTGGTCCTAAACCGAGGCTGATCTGAGTGAAACCGCTCCCATGCTGGCTTGTGGTTCGAGGGGTTTTTGTGGTGTTTTTCCAGAGTCGTGCCTCATTTTGCAAATCATACCAGGGTGAAAGAGATGCCCAGGAGGATGCATCTTTGTGTGACAAACTTGTTGCTGGTCACGAGCTACCCAATTAAGTCTTAAGTGGCCGTAGCCAGCTGGAAAACTAATTGCTGACGGATGCAGCACGCACACCCGTTTTTCAGATGTTCATTTTTCTAAATTCTGGCCTCTAAAAATTCTTGGGTTGGTTGTAGCCATAGAAGCTTGCTGGGTCCCGGGATTGGCCGAACAATTCTTTGTTGGAAACAAATATTTACGAAGCTCTTGCCAGAAGAGAAAAAGAGATGCTCTAATCTTCCCATCCGGCTTACTGTTCATTTCAGTGTCTCCATGTATGGAGAGAGATGGAGAGAGACCAGCAGACACAAACACATCAGCCCTCCTGCCTTCCTGGTACCCTGTCTCCTTTTCCTCTTCTTTCCACTGGAAGGCACCCAGGTTTGCATGTGTCCTCCCTCTGTCTCTCCTTCCTGCTCAGCCCCCAGAGGTAGATGTCATTTGAATAGATTGTTTCAGCTGAGACTTTTTTCCTCCAGCTTTTTGAGATAGGGTCTCGCATTGTAATTCAGACTGCTTTGAACTCACCGTGTACCCCGGGCTGGTCTCAGATTCACTGCAATCCTCCTGCCCCAGGCTCCCAAGTGCTGGCACGACAGGTGTGCGTCTCCACACCTGGCAGAGAGTGAGAATGTTTTCTAAGTTGGAAGATAACAAAGCTAAATCCACCCAGGTAGTTAGGTCCATCCTAGTTACTCCTCAGGTGTGGTGTCATTCAGCATCAATCATGGTCTCTCAGCTGTTAAATATGGGGAAGAAACACCAACCACAATGCTCTTTACCCTTGTCGCAGTGCTTTGAGATGTCCTGTCTTTCACACCTGCGAGCTTGTTGGATGAGCGGTTATTCTACACCCAAGGAACAAACCAGCAATGACAACTGCAGCATCCATAGCGGCTTCACCTTCCTCGTTGTTTCTTGCCCAGCTTGCTGCGGGCTGGCAGGGGTATCGGCCTCTCACCTTGAGCTGACTGATGCCTTAATTTGACCCAGCGTCAGTTTTGCTGTGGAAGGAAGGCAGGACCAGGACTTGGGACAGCAGTAGCATATCGACACCAGGTTCCGTCTCATTTTAATGATGAGATGAATTTGTGTACACGAGCCGAGCAGCTGCCAGCCGGTTCCCAAGTGCTCTTTCCTAGCCAGCTTATCCCGCTCCTTGCGTTTGGCCTCGCTGCCTCGGTCCCCATCTGCTGGTTGTAACCAGGCAGAGGATTGCGGGTGGCCCTCCAGCACAGCGGCGCCAGAGCCATCTGTCCGCTGATGGTGCAGCAGGGTTTTGGAGGACGGGTCTTAATTGTTGCTTTAAGATTCAAAAATACCTCCATACTTCCCGGAGGGGTATTTCTGTGTCTTTGAAATGCAGTTTTTAAAAAATGCAGCCTCATGATCCCCCCCTGCCCCCCCCCAAGCATGTGTGAGACTCTGTCTCTTTGGTCCTGTCAGTTTGTAAGGAA
>PVLA01000268.1:355518-464977 GCA_004027455.1 Hydrochoerus hydrochaeris
AGAGGATTGCGGGTGGCCCTCCAGCACAGCGGCGCCAGAGCCATCTGTCCGCTGATGGTGCAGCAGGGTTTTGGAGGACGGGTCTTAATTGTTGCTTTAAGATTCAAAAATACCTCCATACTTCCCGGAGGGGTATTTCTGTGTCTTTGAAATGCAGTTTTTAAAAAATGCAGCCTCATGATCCCCCCCTGCCCCCCCCAAAGCATGTGTGAGACTCTGTCTCTTTGGTCCTGTCAGTTTGTAAGGATCTACGCTAATGCCCAAGGTGCTGAGGGTGATGTGTCATAGACCTTGAAATACTTTTCAGCTATGAAAAGTGCATAAGTAGGCTAGTTGTCATGTGAGTCTTATATGGTTAAGGAGCAGTTGTGTTTTTACTTGGCATATTGCTTCATTTGAAGATTTCAGGTCTCCTGAGATAATGCAGTGGGATTGTGTGAATGCATCTCTGCTATTTTTCTGTACATTGGTGTCTGGATGCGTATTTAATCAAGTACCCAAGGAACCTATTTTCACTGTGAATGCTCGACTACCCCATCAGAATTAATTATTATTCTGGGCTCTGGCCTTTAGTTTCTAGTTGTGCACTCCATGCCTCTTTAGCGTTGAAAGCCTGCTGTGAATTCAGTGATCAGATTCACATCTTCTCTCTCTCTCTGGAGGATTGTTGTCCTAAGGCCAGAGATTCTATTTGTTTATATTTTTATTTTTCATAAAAAATTCTGCATTTCAGCATTGTGAACACTGTAGATTTTCTTGATGAAAACATTTATGGAAGGTAATTTTACCCACAAGGACATTCCTGTAACAGGGAATCTTAAGATGGTTTTACAAGTAAAAGTGAAAATTTGTCGTATGAATGTTTTGACTTATTATTAACACATCTGTTCTTTGCAAAGATGTGTGTGATCAGTCAGGTATGCCAAGAACTTGGAGTGCTTTGTTGTTTTTGGTTTTTTGAAACGTGGTCTGTTTTGTAGTGCAGGCTGCTCTTGAACTCTTGATGCAGCCCAGGTTGGCCTTGAACTCACCGTGACCCTCCTGCTTAAGCCCCTCCAGTGCTGGGCTTCCAGGTGTGTGCCTCCATGCCCAGTGCATTTGGAGCTTCATCTCCAGGATTTTGCAAATAGGCTTGTCCTTTTGCACTGACTGTCAGAGGCTTGGGAAGGACCAGAAAATTCAAAGAAACACATTTCTTGGAAGGACGAAGAATATTGTCTGAATTGAGTGCTGTGCTTTTGTTTTGCTTTTTATTCATGGCATTTGATTCAAGTAAGAAGGTCAACGGTAGCTGAGTAAAAGAAAGGGGAAACATGGTTCTTTGTGCGGTACCTAAACACTTCTGCCAGGGACGGAGGTCAAATGCTTCAGCATCTGTTTGGATTATAACCAGTGCATTTATGTTTTAGGAAATGAAGAAGGAAAACGCCTTCCTGAGGAATCAGTCTGAACAAAGGGCCAGAGAAGTCAGCCACCTGGAGCAGGAGCTCCAGAAGGTCCGAGACTGTTTGAGTCAGAGCCAGAACTTCGTGGAAGAACTGAGGGGTGAGCGGATGCAGACCTGTCCAGGCCTCAGCTGTGAGGCTGTGAGGGCAGGAGTGGTCTTGGCAGAGTGGCGACACCTCTTGAGTTTTTCCATGTAGTCCCCCAAAAGATGCCTGCAGACACGTGGAGAAAGTTTTCTGTCTTCCACTTTGTAGTTCCAGTGTGACAGTTGAACTTTTAAAATTTGGAGCAGCACAACTTCCAAAATACATAGTTTTTAGAATCATTTCAAAACCAAAGAGTGAATATGTCCCATACAGAACTGCGGCTCCCTGAGTGCCATTCTTGGGGTCTCCAGTGGCTCAGTGACGTCTACACGACCCTTCACTTACCACCATCTCCCTTGCAGCACAAAAGCCCGACACTGGTTTCCAAGCCTTTGGTGCTCTCTGTATTTTGACAACTTCCTGGGTGAATGATTTTATTTCCTAACTTTCAAACCGAGTTGCATTAGATGAATCCACATTTATTTCACATTTCTTTTTCCCTTCCTCTTTCACATGGTTTTTCTCAACTAGTCTAGGAATTTCTTTTAACTCCAGCCTTTGAATGTACATCACTCTTTTCAGTGATGATTTTCTTTTTTTTTTTTTTTTTTGTCTTTTTGAGACAGGGTCTTGCTATGCAATTCAGGCTGGCCTTGAGCTCACTTTGTAGCCTAGGCTGGTCTTGAACTCTCAATGATTTTCCTGCCTCAGCCTCCCGCGTTCTGGGATTACAGGCTACCATGCCTGGCTTCGATGATTTTCATTTTAATTTTTGTGGGTTTTTTTTTTTTTTTTTTGTTACTGGGGAATCAAACTAAGGACCTTGTGCTTACTAAGCGGGCACTTGTGCCGCTGAGCTACACCCCTGGCAGATTTTTGTATCTTTTGAGATGGTGTCTCACTGTGGTGCCCAGGTTGGTCTCCAAGTTTCATGTTTTTGCCTTGAGCTCCTTCTGAGTAGCTGGGACTAACCCTCCTTGAGAGAGCTTTCTTTCTGTTTCCTGCAGCAGCAGGTAGAAAGGTTCGTCCTGGAGGAAAACCTTCGGCGTGTATAGTGACTGGGGTGTTTCTCAGTGGCCACCCGTGTCATTGTTTGAGGTCCTCCTGAACCAAATAGACAGAGGTGCTTGGAGACTGTCCCAGAGCTGTCCACTCTCAGAGTTTGGTTTATGATTAGAGGGTTAGAAGCACATGTGGCTCTTCATTCGATATTAAATCTGAGATTGTAATTTTTGCCACCTTCGTCATCTACAACTGAGGACCTCAAGGCTCAGTCTTCCCCATATGCTCTAGCTGATTATAATGAATGAATGTGAATCTGAAGTCTTACTGTCACTGTTCAGTGAAGCAGCGTGGATAATCCCAGCCAGCACGGGCTGTGAGTAAAGGTGAATCATTGGATAGAAAGTGAGGTAGTCATGGATGTTTCCAGATGACTCTAATTCCCTCAGCACCCTAACCAAGAGGGTCTGGGATGGAGGTAAAATTGTCCCTCAAGAACGCTCCCACGTAGGCTGTGAGAATTACTGATATGTAGCATCCCAGATTTCTGGCTGAAATGGTAGAGGAACTCTTTATTTTTCATGGACATCCAAATTGCCTGAGTCAACTGGGATATTTTCATTTTAGTACTATTCTGTTTTTTCTCTCTCAATAAATGGCAAAAAATACAGCTATATTAGTTTGGATTTTTTAGAGTTTATAGTTTTTTAATGGTGCTGTTGCACTTCTGGGGATTGAACCCAGGGCCTTCCGCATGCCAGGCAAGCACTCACTTCTGTGCTATGCTCTGGCACTAGAGTTTAGAGGTCTGATAGAATACGTGCTTATTAAAGACACTGACAGGTGTTTTTTTTTTTTTTTATCTTTTTTAAATAGCTAAGAATACCTCTCAGGAAACTGTATTAAGAGAGCTTCAAGAAAAGATAAATCAGCAAGAAAACTCCTTGACTTTAGAGAAATTGAAACTTGCTTTGGCTGATCTGGAAAAGCAGCGTGATTGTTCCCAAGACCTTCTGAAGAAGAGGGAGTGTCACATTGAGCAGCTGAATGAGAGGTTAAGCAAGATAGAGAAAGAGTCCAAAGCCTTACTGAGTGCCTTGGAGTTAACGAAGAAAGAATATGAAGCGTTGAATGAAGAGAAAACTCAGTTTTCTCGTTGGAAAAGTGAAAATGAAAAACTTCTACATCAGATGGAGTCAGACAAGGAGAGCTTGCAGAGTAAGATCAATCACTTGGAAACGTGCCTCAAGACGCAACAGATCAAAAGCCACGAAAATAACGAGAGAGTCAGGACGCTGGAGATGGAACGGGACAACCTGGGCGTGGAGATGAGAAACCTGAGCAACATGGTTGACAGCAAGACGAGGGAGGTAGAGATGCAAAAACAGGCTTACGAAGAGCTGCAGCAGAAAGCCGAGCTCTCAGATCAGAAGCATAAGAAGGAAATAGAAAACCTGTGCCTCAAGAGTTCTCAGCTTACCGGGCAAGTTGAAGACCTAGAGCAGAAGCTTCAGCAACTGTCCAGTGAACTGATGGACAAGGGCCGGCATAACCAAGACTTGCAGGCTGAGTGTGAGAGCCTCAGGGATCTGCTTAAATCCAGAGACTCTTCTCGGCCACAGGAGGACCATCAGGGCAGTTGTCTGGCTTTTGAGCAGCAGGCTCCCATGAATACTTCCATTGTCAATGTAATGGGAGAACAAGGAAGCAGTTCTTCAGACAGGAGCCAGTGGCTTTTAGATGCAGATGCCAGCCCAAAAAGTTCAGCCGTCCTACAAAACAGAGTGGTTTCGCTGGAATTTTCCTTGGAGTCCCAAAAGCAGATGAACTCCGATCTGCAGAAGCAATGTGAAGAGTTGGTGCACATCAAAGGGGAAATAGAAGAAAATCTCATTAAAGCGGAACAGATGCACGAAAGCTTTGTGGCTGAGACCAGTCAGCGCATTTGCCAATTACAGGAAGACACTTCTGTTCATCAGAATGTTATCACGGAAACTTTAGCTGCCCTTGAGCACAAGGAAAAAGAGTTGGAACTCTGGAAAGCAAGATTAGAAGCTGAGCAAGCAGAGATTCAAGAATTAAAAAAGAGCAACCAGCTTCTGGAAGACTCTCTAAAGGAGCTACAGCTTTTATCTGAAACCCTGAGCTCAGAGAAAAAGGAGATGAGTTCCGTTATTTCTCTAAGTAAAAAAGAAATTGAAGAGCTGGCCCGAGAGAATGGGACTCTCAAAGACATGAATGAAATTTTAAACCAAGAGAAAATGAACTTACTCCAACAAAATGAGAACTTTTCCAATTGCATAGAGGAACGAGAGAAAAGCATTTCAGAGCTATCTGCTCAGTACAAGCAAGAAACTCTCATTTTACGACAGAGGTGTGAGGAGACCGGAAGTGCATTTGAGGATCTTAGTGAAAAATACAAAGCCGCACAAGAGAAGAACTCGAGGTTAGAATGCTTGCTAAATGAGTGCACCAGTGTTTGTGAAAGTAGGAAAAATGAATTGGAGCAGCTAAAGGAAACATCGGCAAAAGAGCAGCAAGAATTCTTAACAAAATTAGCTTTCACTGAAGAACAAAACCAGAAACTAATACTAGAGTTTGAAGTAGCGCAGCAGGCTTTGAAGTCTGAGATTAGGGACCTCCACACCAGTTCTAAGAGTGAGGCCGATGGCTTAAAACAAGAAATCATGACCTTAAAAGAAGAACAAAGTAAGATGCAAAAGGAAGTTAATGACTTATTACAAGAGAATCAGCAACTGGTGAAGTTAACAAAGACTCAATATGAGGGTCAGCATCTCAAATTGGAACCTGTTAGAGACTCTGGGAAAGAAACAGAGGATGAGATAAATGTGTGCGGTTTCCGGCTTCAGATGGATCTTGGAGTCAGAGATGCTGCTCCGAACAGCTGTAACACACAGCTGGCACAGTTCGAAGCTGTGATAAGGAATATGGAATTAAAACTTGAGGAACGCGAGAGGGAGAAAGAGCACGTGGAGCAGGAGTTACAGCTGCTTAGAGGAGACTTAAGAACTGGGAACGTGCATGGCTGTTTGTCGCAGGAAATGAGTGACCTTACGGACAGGGAAGCAGACGCAGAAGGAAAGTACAGTTCCGTGCTTTGTGGGCTGTTGCCAAGGCAGGGTGACAGTGCACAGGTGCAGTGTTCTCTCCAGGCAGCCTTGAGCAAGCTGGAGGAGCTGGAGAAGATGTATGAGATGCTGCAGGTGGAAAAGCTGCAGCTGGTGTCAGAGCTAAACAACTCAAGGTCAGAGTGCATCACAGCAACCAGTAGAATGGCAGGAGAGGTAGAGAAGCTAGTGAATGAAATGAAAATACTAAATGACGAAAACGGCCTTCCCCGAGGTGAGTCCGTGGGAGAACTGCCGACCAGTGAGTTTGACGGGCAACACAATGAGCAGACGCCAGGGTCCTCGACGCCTTTGGATGACAGCAACTCCTACGAGCAGTTGACCTTGTCAAGCAAAGAGGTTCAAACGCACTTGGCTGAACTGCAGGAGAAATTCTCCTCTTTACAAAGGGAGCACAAGATTTTACATGACCAGCGCTGTCAGATGAGCTCCAAGATGTCGGAGCTGCGGTCCTACGTCGACACACTGAAGGCTGAAAATTCAGCCTTGTCAGTGAAGCTGAGAAACCTGCAGGGTGACTTGGCAAAGGAGATGAATCCTGAGGGACCCATTCTTTCCCTGTCCTTCTCTTGCGTGACTGACAGCCCCAGTGCGACAAGGTTAGGAGAGTCCTCTTTCTACCGGGATGTTTTAGAGCAGACTGGAGACACATCTCTTTTGAATCGTTTAGGGGAGAGCGTTTCAGCAAACACCAGCCCGGAGGAGGGGTGGACTGTGTCCACAAAACAAGCTCTGACTGCCCCGGAAAAGAGCGTTGAGGGACTGGAGACCCTGTGCCAGGGGTACCTGCAGTCCCTCAAGAATCTGGAAGAGAAAATGGAAAGTCAAGCGGCGATGAAAGATAAGGAGATTCAAGAGCTGGGCCAGCTATTAAGTTCTGAAAGGACACAGCTGGACTGCCTTAGGAAGCAGTACTTGTCCCAAAACGAGGAGTGGCAGCGGAAGCTGACGAGTGTGACTCTGGAGATGGAGTCCAAGCTGGCGGCAGAGAAGCAGCAGACAGAGCAGCTGGCCCTGGAGCTGGAGGTGGCGAGGCTGCAGCTGCAGGCACTGGAGCTGAGCTCTCAGTCCTTGCTTGGAGCCGACGTGGAAGATGTAAGAACCTGGGTTTTTCAGTTTGGGTGACCAGCCAGCCTTGTATTGAAATCAAACTGAAATTGAAGTTAGAAGTCAACCTGAAGTCGAAGTTAGAAATAAATATCTCAAAGTTTTTTTTGTTTTCAAAGTCAACCAGAACTGTAGAAACACGAGGAAACTTTATTTGAGGAACACATTTTTATCATGATTAGATTTCAGCACTGGTATTGGAAAATTCCTTAAGTCCGGAGAAAAAGGCTGTCACAAGTCCGCAGATTTTTTTTTTTTTTTCTTTTTGAGACAAGGTTTCACTGTGCAGTTCAGGCTGGCCTCAAACTCACAGCAATCCTCCTGCGCCAGCCTCCCGAGTTACAGGTGTGAACCGCCGTGCCCGGCTGAGTCAGCAGGTCTTTAGAGTGTGTGTGTTCCCATTGTGGGTTCACAGGACATACTTAGATATTAAGGAGTTTCTGGCTGGTAATGTGGCAGATTTTTGACTTTTTCAGACTACTTTTTAATGTCAAAGCGTTATAGTCATGAAACTAAATAGAACTGCTTTACATATTGCTTAATTGTCCCTAACAGCTTGCTGTGGTACACATAGGTCAGTTGGTATGGTCATTTCCACAGGCGCTTCTTTGTTTTGTGAATGTAGTCTTGTTTCATTACTTCCAACTTTTTAATTCCAGTCAGCCAACTTTTCTAATAGCAGTGGACAGTGTATGAGTCTCACTGTCTGCCTCTGTGAGCTGAGCTGGGGGGACAGCTCGTGATGGGGGGCAGGAATAGTCATAGTAGCAGCCTTTGTTTCGTAGATGAGAAGGAAACAAGATGCCTACCTGCAGTTTATCCGGGAATGGGCAGAGTAGGTACTGGACAGATAGGGGCGAAGCCTTGGGCCAGGTGGCTGGTCATGAACCTTCACGGCCTTCTCTGATTAAGAATATCATAAACACTGAAGATGAAGGCTGGACATTTCATGTGGAATTTATTCATCTTATATTTGATAACCACAGAAAGACTCTAGTCTTTAAAGTGTGTAGAATATTCCTAGCAAGGAAGAAAAGGTGAAATTTCAATGCGTTAAAATTTAGTTGCATCAAGAATGAAAGGGTTCATCTTCCTGATAAATACCTTGCCAAGGGCCTTGTACATAGGTGGGACCTCCTGAATGTTTACCTGTGTTGAGTCACAATTGGGACAGATTGAGAAACATGGGAGCTTTTGGTGAGGATGTGCCATTTGGGGACATGTGCTTGGCAGAGATTGGATGCTATTTCCTATAAAGTAATGAAAGAGGCCTTTTGTTCTTGAAGAATAACAGGCATTCCTCTTCTGTGTTATGATGACAGGCTGTTGAGGACCAAAATAATAGCCATGCCTTAAAAGAATCCGAAGAAAATACTGCAGAAACTACAGAAGAAACACCACAGCAGGATGGTCAGCAGATATGTGGAGAGGCTGTCCTGCAGGATCTCCGTGTAGAGACTGAGGAGGCCTCTGGGACCCTGCCTGTGACACCAGGAGCTGGGGAAGTGCCCTCGGAAACTAGTGACGAGGCAGCAGCGGGAGACAAAAGCCAGGGCTGTCCCCAGCACTCTCCTGAGCTGTTGTCTTGTGGCCCTTGTGCTTTAGCACCCATGGAGTTTGCGGAGAATCATGTATCCATCCAGCATCTCCAACTGCAGGTTGAGGAGACAGCCAATGAGAATCTGAGATTATGTCACGCCTTAGAGGACCGGGACAGAAAAGTTCAAAGTTTGCTAAATGAAATAAAAGACTTAGGCTCAAAACTCGAGTCGCAGGAACTACAACTGAAGACCAAGATCGAAATGTGCTTACAAATGGAAAGAATAGTCGAGGAACTCCAGAAAGAAAAATGTGACTTAACTGAAAGGCTGGAAGCCTTCTCGTGTGCTAACCGGGAATTATGCCTGAGAGTAGAAACTTCCCAGCTCCTCAGTTCTAATTTAGAAATGGGCACTGATGAATCCTCAGAGGAAGTGCTTGCAGAGAACGTCGCCAGGCCGGACGACAACTGGAAGGAGCGATTTCTCCACCTGGAAGATGAGCTGGGCAGGATCAAGGCTGAAAACGCCAGAACTGAACATTGTGCCCTCGCCCTGGAAACCGACCTGGAGGTCGCTCAAACCGAGAAGCTGTGTCTGGAAAAAGATAATGAAAATAATCAGATAACAATTGTCCGCCTTGAAGAAGAACTCTCTGTGGCCACAAGCGAGAGAAACCAGCTTGGTGGAGAATTAGAGGCCGTGACAAAAGAAAACCAAACTCTGACCCAGATGGCGGAGGTCATGAAGGAGAAAGTCCAGGCGCTAGAGGCTGAGGTCAGGGATAAAGCAGCTGGCCTTGAGGCTCTGTCCTTGCAGGTGAGCCAGCTGTCAGAGGACAAAGGTGACCTGCAGGAGCGGCTGCAGAGGTTGGAAGGGGACTCCCAGGCACTGTCCTCCACAGCGCGGGAACTGGAAGACCAAGTCAGACGACTGGAGGAGGAGAAGGCATCGCTGGGCAGGGAGTCTGAAATCCTGCGGGCAAAACTGAGGGAGTCGGAACAGGAAAGGCTGACCGAGTCCAGGGCCCTGGAGGTGGCACAGCTGGAGAAGGATAAGTTTGCAGAGCGACTTGGCTCCACCCAGGAGGAGGTGCACCAGCTGCGGGAGGGCATGGAGAAGCTGCGGGTGCGCATTGAGGCTGACGAGAAACGGCAGCTCGATGTCCTGCAAAAGCTGCGAGGAAGTGAGCGGGAGAACGATGCGCTCCGGGACAAGGTGGAGGGTCTCCAGCGGGAGCTGCAGATGTCCGAGGAGAACCAAGAGCTGGTGATCTTGGACGCCGAGAACGCCAAGGCCGAGGCGGAGACCCTCCGAGCACAGGTGGAGGAGGTGGGCGAGAACCTGCGAGGTTCCCAAATGGACCTCGCCACGCTCAGGTCGGAGAAGGGAGATCTGGCCCAGCAACTGCAGGAGAAGCAGGGTCAGGTGGCAGAATTAGAGGTGCTGCTCTCCTCGCTTAGAAGTCTGGTAGAAGAGAAAGAGCAGGCGAAAGTGCAGGTGCAAGAAGAGTCAAAAACGATGGTGGAGACCATTCAGGCGCAATTGAGAGAGCTGACCGAGGAGGTGGCAGCCTCGTGTAAGGACCAAGGAACCCCAGAGGCCGAGGAACAGAACCTGGATGCCCCAGGGAGTGAAGTGGCTTGGCTGAGGGGCTGCATCGGGAGGCTCAGAGCCTGTGTGGAAGCCGGTCGCAAGCAGCAGCTTCACGTCCTAGAGCAACTGAAGGAAAGCCAGTGTCACGCGGACTTGCTGAAAGGCAAAGCTGAGGTCCTTGAAAGGGAACTGGACCTGCTGGGCAAAAACCGAGACCAGGCAGTCCTCGAGGCCGAGAATTTTAGAGCCGAGGTGCAGACCCTCAAAGCGGAAGTCCAGGCGCTGTCCCAAAACCTCAGAGATGCGGAAGCCGATCTGGTCAGCACAAAGTCTGAAAAAGAAAATCTGACCAAGGGCCTGCAAGAAGAGCAAGCGCGCGTGTCTGAATTAGAAATCTTCAACTCTTCGTTGGAAAACCTTTTGCAAGAGAAAGAGCGCCAGAAAGTTCAGATGCACGAGGAATCTGAAACCGCAGTACAGACGCTTCAAGAGCAATTAAAATTGCTGACTGAGAAAAAGATAGCTCTGCGCAGTGACCTAGAGGTCTGCAAGACCAAGGAGCAGACCCTGAGCAGTCAAGTTGATTCTCTTGAGCTGGAGAAGGCTCAGTTGCTCCAGGACCTCGAGGAAGCCAAACGGAATTATATTGTTTTACAGTCTTCTGTGACCGGCCTCATGCAGGAAGCCGAAGACGGTAAGCAGAAACTACAGAAGAAGGAGGAGGAACTCAGTTGGCTGAAAGGTCAAGTTCGAGATCGGGAGCAGCTGGCCTCCAAACTGGCACAGGCGGAAGGTGAGCAGCGGCGCAGGCAGGAGCAGAGAGCGGCACTGGAGACTCTGGCCGGGGAGCTGGAGCAGAAGGTCCAAGACCTGCAGTCCAAGAACCACACCTTGCAGGACTCCTTCGAGGTGCTGCAGAATTCTTTCACGGAGCTAGAGAGCGAACTCACATCGACAAGAGTGGAAAACACCTCCTTGGTTGAAAAGGTGAGCGGCCTTTGATTGGTTTACGTGTAAGTATGTAGCCAGGGATTAAAGTTTCTCCAAATATGATGTCGGCCTGCTTGTACCCAACTGCAGAAGGGCATTAGGTTTGTAGACATGGTGGCGCTCCCTGCTGAGGAAGCTTGGCGCCCCGCATGGCTTCTGACTCTTCCTCCAGCTCCCTTATTTTGGAGTAGCCTCCCTGGACCCATTTGAGAACCCATTAGAGACCATAACGATACTACTTAGGATCGGAGGTGACCCCCGGCTTCTCCTTTTTACTTTTTTTGAGGAATCACTTTGAAAGATACTGATGCAGTTGTAGCCCACAGCACACAGGGATCCTGGGGTGTGTCTGGGGGCCTTGAGCCTGGAACCCCTTCTTTAATGCCCCTTCTTTCTTTACTCTGCATTTTTTTTTTGCTGATGGCCGCAGGGGAGTTCAGCCTTCAAGAGGCTGAATCTGTCCAAATTATTTAACAATCTATCTGGGTTGATAAATAATGCCTTCTCATACAATCTTTACTGTTTTATGAGATAAATAATTCCTTCTCATAAAATCTTTACGCAACACATTATTAAAAAAAAATGAGTATCAGAAAGTACAATTCACCCTTACTCTGTAATTCCCAAGAATTGCAGGATTTTGTTATACCTTGTAGCGGAGAGGCTGAGATAAACTGCGCTAGGTGGCTTCCACTGCAAGAGCCAAATGTGAGCAACAGAACCTTCGTGGGTTTGCACTGAGCATAGCTCTGCTGGAAAGTACTGCCTCCTAAATTATTCTCTGGTGTTCAGTTAAAACTAATAACCCATGTGAGGGAGTTTTTCACTTATCCTTACTACTGCTCTTCCTTAGATCTTTGCTGAGAAGCAAAGGCAAGCTTGCCGGGAGGTTTTGAGGATACTGGACACGTGAACTGGGCAAGGGGGAATTAGCCAGGGTCTGTTTTGTTACTGGCAGCCACAGTCAGTGTCAGGAAAGGCTGCAGCAGAGGGGTTACTGTGAGCGAGACAGAGCCCCAGAGCAGCTGCTAATGAACTCCGAATTACAGGTAAACACCTTGGTGGCCAGGGAGGCTGAGTTGCAGGGGAAGGTGCAGGATATGGCACAGAAGACAACGAAGCTGGAAGAACAGTACAGCGGAGAGAAAACTCGGCTCACTGAAAAATTAAATGCACTGTTGGAGGAAGTAAAGAGCAGCAAAGTAAGTTTCTCTGTCATAGCTTCATAGCAGGCAGCTAATTCAGTGTGTGACGCTCCTGGATGACTTTTGTAAGACCTGAAATGTGCTGAACTGTGTCCAGCTTTTGAATCAAAGTAACCCCAGCCTTGCGCTGCACTCAGACTTAACAGTACTCATCAGCATTTACTGCTGTCATGAGCCTCTGAGGTGTAGCCGTGGTCCTAGGAGCTGAGGACAGATGACGAAAGCACGCGTGTGTTAGGGTGTCGTGGGAAGCCGAGTGTGGGGGTCTCTGCGTCTTCAGGTGTTTACGATGTACGCTTCTTTATTTTGTGGCTGCTTTTCCTTATGCCGTATAAAAGGAGAGTCCAGGTTTTCATTGGGCTTCTTGGTTTTGTAGGCAGACCACCTAAAATATGTAGATCAGCTGAAGAAGGAAAGTGAACGTGCTCATGGGAAAATAAAGTTGTTACTCAAATCCTGCAAACAGCTGGAAGAGGAGAAGAAAATGTTGCAGAAAGAGCTGTCTCAGCTAGATGCAGCCCAGAAGCAAAAAACAGGTAGGTGTTGCAGCGGGAAGGCCTGCTACCTAGGGCAGCTTCCCACTAGTGCAAGAGCGCACATAGGTGTGTGTGCAGAATTAGAGCTCTGTTGTGACTCTGTTTTCAGCAGCTCTTCATTTTCCAAGTTCTGAACGTGTGGCTCTTCTTGCTGTCCCTATAGGACTTTGAACAAAGCCTGGGTTTTGAAGATGAGTTGTTTCATCTTCTTCAAAACTTGCAAAAAAACCCAGTGCTACCTTTTTGTCATTGTTTTTCTTTCTTTGTGTTTTGGAGACAGGGTCTTGCTATGTAACTCAGGCTGGCCTTGAATGCATAGGTAGCCCAGGCCAGCCTCGAACTTGCAGTGATCCTCCTGCCTCGGCCTCCCGAGTGCTGGGATTATATGCGTGCATCATCGTGCCTGGCAGGTGCTACCTTTTGCCTGTGAACCTCTAAGAAGAGTTTTTCATGTTCATGTCCATTGAAGTGGTCTCTTCATTTCAGGCAGGTTGACCTTTAATGACATTGCTAACTTGTGAGTAGCTGTTTCTGGCCAGTCCTGGCCCAGCCTCATGAGTCAACTAAGAAGAAGGTGCAGGGGACTAAATTTTGGCGTCTGTAAGCAAAATGTAAAAATCTAAGAGATGCCTCTCCTTGTCACTTTTCCCATTGTGTGCTCCCAGAGGGACAAGCTCTCCTGGGTAGGTGACAGCAGCTGGCATGAGTGGCTGCCACGTGCCATAGCTTGACAGGGCCATCAGCTGTGTCTCTGTTTTGGAGTAAGTTGGAATTTTGGAGATTTTTTTTTTCCCTGATGGATTTAAAGCCACCCATGACAGATAATGATTAAAGCTCTATATTGTTCCCCCAAACTCCTGTCCTCCAGGACTCCAGTGCCACCAGGGGCGTTGAGGGCCTTTATGGACTTTACCTGTCACTGGGTCTCTTGTGTCCCCACAGCTATACAACAGAGATCTTTTCTGACTTCTGTTGTTCATTTGCTTATTGTAGAAAGAACGGATGGGCGAAAAGAAGGTAGACATGTTTACTCCATTTCATCTCATATAACTACTTCCTCAAGAAAGTTTAACAGGTTGATTGACAAAGGAGGTAGAGATGCAGGTGGATTTTATTTAAATGACTCCCACAAGTGCCTGTAATCTCCCAGAATCCATACCCGGATATGATGCACCCCAAAACGAGAGTCGTTTGGACTGTGACACAAACCGATAATTCTCCCTAATTGGTCTGGCAAAATCCGGAGCCACCCAGTGCCAGGAGCAGCGTCTAATTGTGTGTGATGTGTCACTGTCTTTGGGACAGGTCCTGCTGTGGAGGCTGAGGTGGATGAGCTAACAACCGAGATCAAAGAGCTGAAAGAAGCTCTTGAAGAAAAAGCCAAGGAGGCAGATGAGTACTTGGATAAGTACTGCTCCCTGCTAATAAGCCATGAGAAGTTAGAGAGAGCGAAGGAGATGTTAGAAACACAGGTTGCTCGCCTGAGTTTGCAGCCAGCGAAGCGCGATCCCAGCAGTTCTCCTCTGCCAGATTCGGTCACTCCAGGGCCGTCTCCAGTCCCTTCAGCTGGTGAAAGCAAGACATCATCTGGCCGAAGTAAAGCTGTTGGCAAGAGGCAAAGGTCCAGTGGGATGTGGGAGAGCGGAGGAGGACCGACGCCTTCCACTCCTGAGACCTTTCCAAAAAAAAGTCGGAAAGCGGTCAGAAGTGGTGGCCCCCACCCTGCCCAGGATGAAGAAGAGTTCGAGCCTGAAGGACTCCCCGAAGTTGTAAAGAAAGGTAGGCATACTTTAGAAATGGTATCCCAGGCCAGGGCTGCAGCTCAGTGGTAGAGCATGTCCCCAGCACGTGTGAGGCCTTGGGTCTTGTCCCCAGCTCTGCAAAACAAAGCCAAAAAAACACGTTTCAAAAAAATTTTTTATATAATCATTCACATATTTAAAAAATAGAAACACGGACTTTTTAGAGTTTTGGATTTCTGTGCAGGAAATCTAGCTGACTGTCATGAAAAAATGACTAGGATTAATTCCTCATGACCCAGAGAAACGCTGGGGGCTTTGAAAAATCATTGGCAGAGACCTGCTTAGAATTTGATAATTCTTCAGGGACCCCCCTGTTTTGGTTACTTTTCTCTTGTTGCTGAGACAAAATACTTGATGCCCAGAATGAAGGAAGGAGAGGTTTATTTATCTCACAGTTCATGGAGGTTTCTGTTCATACCGGCTCCAAGGCAGGGTGGCCAAGCGGCCGCAGTTCACGGCAGCGGCCAGCAACAAGTGAAAGGGAAAAGCGTGAAAGCCGGCTTCCTTCCCCACAATATTGTATGCTGGTTACTTGGCCCTGGGTAGGTGCAGCACTAGGCAGTGAGCCAATCACAAACGCTAGACTCAGTCGCCTCCATGACTGTGTGAGGCTTTGGGGGGACATTTAAACAAACCAACACACCACCCTTCCTTGTCTCTGATCCAGACAGCAGGTGAGGACGCTGGGCTTGTGGCTGGTGCCACTGAACACACTGTTCATCTTTTATGTTCTTTTAAACTCAGTGCTGGCCCAGGTGTGGCCAAGGGATGCAGCTCCAACCAAAGCACCAGCTGTTACTACTGGTGGTGGCACCCGACCGAACAGTGTTCAGAAATTGTGGGTAAGAGGGTAGGAGTTTCCATAGCAGTCAACATGGCAACATCTGTTCGCATAGATATTTTCTCTTTGGGCTCAGTCTGATTTTATTACTGAAACACGATTGCACAGAGGACTGCAAATCCTACTCCCATATCAAAACTCAGTCTTTGCTGTAGATCGCTGGAAACATGGTCCTGAGTAACTGTAGCGAAGAGTTAGCTGTCTTTCTGATGAGTGATTTTTATGTGTAAAGGCATAAAAATAGCCACTGCCTTAGCCCTGAGTACCTCTGGGGAGTGCGAAATGCTGTCTCTTACCGTCGTCCACGGGGTTGGTGGCCTTTTGGCCTTGTTGTCACTGCCCGCTCTCTCTGGAAGAAGCTGACACAAGCCCGAGCGTGGACACTCTCGGGAAGGCCAGGCTGCCTCCACCTCGCCCTGCAGCAGAGTGACTGCCTGAAGACTGTTACTGTTTTACCTTTCCTCCCTTTAAGTATTAGCTGGCTTTTTGGATTTTTTTTTTTTTTCCACGTTGCCTTCTTCTCTCTTTTTTTTTCTTCCCCTAATCCAGGTTTTATAATAACATCTGCTGGTGTTCTCTGGATTTTAGAATATTGCAAGCTGGAATATCCACATAGGAGCTGCAGAAAAAACTTTTTTGGTGCATCCCGCTACCTTTCCCCCTGTGGTTCTTTGTCTCTAAAAACAGAAAACGTGGTAGTAATTCACTCGAGGTGGTGACCTCCAGGGAAACTGATGTTTATTGCCTGGTCCTGGGGCTGGGAAAAAGTGTTTTTGGAGTTACCTTTGTCTGTGTTAACACTTTACCTATTGCAATGGCCCTGCTGCTGTGTGTGGAATTGGACCCAGCAGCCTTGACAGCCAGCACCTTTGCCCACAGGGTTTGCTGACATCCCGACCGGAAAGACCAGCCCCTATGTCCTGCGGAGGACCACCATGGCCACCAGGACCAGCCCCCGCCTGGCTGCACAGAAGTCTGTCCTGTCCCCCCGGAATGTGGGCAAAGAAAATCTTGCAGAATCCCCCAAACCAACAGCTGGTGGCAGCAGATCACAAAAGGTAAACTCCAGCGAATGTTGGGGTCCAGTCAGTGACTCAGGAAGTCCCAGTGGTGTCTGGGCTTGGGTTCCACGCCGTGTCCCCCACACTCAGCAGCCCTCCGAGTCTGACCTCCTTCCTGATGTGTAGATGAGTCAGGGGGAGCAAACCTGGGAAGAGCGATCCAGGGTTCTGTGGCACAAGCTCGTCCCCACCTTGCCGGCCACCTCTGAGGCAGTGCAGAGGAGCTGTCAGGAGGCTCTCAGGGTTTGAGGGTGGGTTCCCCTGCGCCCATGGCTGTGTTTTCAAACTTCCCTTTCTCATCTGCCCCCAGCTACTGAGTCTTCATGGCCTTGAGTCATTCTTTGCTTTCTGGAGAAAGCATTGTGTCGGTAGATAGCTAACGGAAGGGCTGTGCTCCTGGATCTCTCTGTTGAGCTTTTTGAGGGACAGGGCAGGATCTTTGTAACCTGTGTACTTTATAGACAGCCCAGAAAATGCTGTGTAACAGAGAGAGTATTGGCCAACAGAACGTTATTCCTAATACGATAAGCCAGACCAGCAGCTGCCGTTTATGTGTGCAGGCGTCAGACAGAGCCAGGCCGAGGTCCTGGGATAGGTGTGTCCTTTCCTAGATGGGTGACTAGGAGTCACCCTTAACCGTTGGCGAAATAGCGTCCATTCTGGCTTGTCTGCTGCATACGCATTTTACTTAACTCATGTTTTGAGCTGTCTCAGCCAGTGGTTGTCTTAGTCACTTTTCCTATTGCTGGGGTAAATACCTGACACCCACAACTTAGGGAAAGAGAGGTTCCTTCTGGCTCCTGTTTCAGTCTGTAGTCGGCTGGTTCCAGGGCAGGAGGGCCCGGCACAGGGGCCTGGTGGAGGTGCTCACAGCACAGGGACAGGAAGCAGCGAGCAAAGGGAGGGGCCAGAGAGGGAGGGGAGCCCTTCCGGGGTGCATGTGTGGGGACCCTCTCTTCTAACCAGACCCCGCCTCCATACAGTGCATTGTCTGTACCTTAAACTGGGGGCCGTGGGAATATTATCAGAAATTGCTAGACTAGCTTCAAGAAGTTTTAAAATCTCACCTGTCGGAGTTTTATGTGATCTGATAACCTAGAACTAGGAAAAAAAAAAAGCTTTGAAAGTACAGTAACTCTTTTTTAAAAATGTAGTAATTCTTATATAAGTTTGCTCCTCATTAGAATTTTGCATGCCAAAATGCAAATGTGTGTTGGTGATTAGTTGTATCAAAACTGAAACACATTTGCATATTGATTTTGTTTTGTTTTGGTTGATGTGTAAGAGTTATGCACAAGTGATAGCCACTAATACATTTATTGATACTTTATAAGAAAATCAATTCAGGGGTGAGAAAAGTCTTAAGGTTTTTTTTTAGCCTTTGAAGTGGGGCCTCCATGACTCGCGTTAGAAATAGTGTGCCATTTTGTGTGTATTTTTCTCAAATGCTCATTCTCAGTCCCTCTCCATCTCCTTTTCTCTTTTGAATCTCGCTCTTGTCTCCTGGCAGCAGTGCAGTACTGAGGAAGGTAGCAGAGTGGCTCCTGACTTGCCGCTGACTATGGGGAAAAACTTTATAAGGCAGTTAGCACTTTTAAAGGTTGACGCTTCGAAGCCCGACCTCAACCTTAGTCGCACGATGCCACTGAGCTGCTCTGCATGGGTCAAGCTCAGGCTCCTGGTGTGGACCAGGTCACCCCCTGGGAGCCTGCCTCAGCCCTCTGTGAAAAGTGATATCCATTCCTGTACTTGTGATGCTTCCAGAGACCAAAGGAGGAATCCATGGCTGCCTTAAACCGTGACACTTAGCTAGCACTCTCCACGTCTCTTGTCTACCATGACTTCCTTTGGGGTCACCTGCCTTCTGCATTGTAGGTAGTTGATTATGTTTGTGGATCACCTGTGTCCTGGTGCCTGAGGAAAACGCTGACAGCCCACAAATCCTCAAATAGCATAGCTGTGACTGTTGTCTTAGGTGACAGCAGAACTTAGATGTTTGTGAAGGCGTCTTAGGAAATCATCTTATTGGATCACCCAGATCGCCACGTGGCTCAATTTTTCTTTTTCTTTTCCAGTGAGGAATTGCTGGTAAAAGTGGTTTGCCTATGGATTTATTATCTAGGACAGAGAGAGCTTTGCACACTAGGGGGCCTGCTCGGCACGCTGCTAAGCCCGCTGGTGCCCAGTGGTAACCATGGTTTCCTGCAGGTTTGGAATTGGGTGTCTGCTTAGAAGGAAGCAGCCGAGAGTATGTGATTAGAGTCAACTCTTCAAAACCTCGCCCCGTAATTTGCAGTGTGATCCAACATTTTCTGAGTTACCCCGCAAAATGCTTACCTCATCCATGAAGCATATTTGATCATTTAGCTTTGAACCTTTAGAACAAGGTGGTATTTTTCTAAAGCAGTGGGTTAGACACCCAGGGCTTTTTGGGTTGAGGAAAGATGTTATGTTTTTCAGTTTTTATTTTTTATTTGTGCGTGTTTGCAGTACGTGATTACATTCCTTGTGTGGAGTTGGTTCCTGTATATAGCACATCTTAATTCCCCTTCCCCAATCCTGTTTCCCTCTTGGATCTCTTCCGTTTTGCCAAAGATCTGCCTCCCTCCCTGTTTCCTACGATGCATCTCTTATTTTGCTCTTCATCTACCATTTGAGTTGTGTGTCTGATTTATTTCCTTGAACATTGTGGTCTCTCAATGGATGCATCCATTTTCCTTTGAATAATTCCAGTTTATGAGACACTCAGGTTTGTGAGCTCTTTCCTAAGTTGACTGGCTGGGTGTTGAGATGATTCCTTAGGTCACTTGGTGACGTCAGGTAAGCTCAAAGCGGGTGGGAAACGGGTAAAATGCAGACGAGCTGTGGCTCATTCTGTGTTTATTATGCCCCTGGGATGAACACACCTGGGAACTCTAGCGATCATAGAGTCCATCTGCTGTATGTGGCCCCTGAACCGTAAAGCCTGTCCCTGATGGTGGCGTGGCATGGTGCTGTTGGTCAGTGGATTTGGGGCACCTTGCACTTCTTTCTGGGGTTTGTTTTCACTGAAACACCCACATCTTTGCTCTCTCCTCTCCATCACTGGTAAGGCAGGGTGTGGACCACTCTCTTAACAGACTCAAAGCCTGCTGGGTTTGAGCTGGCTGATTGACCAAGGTGGGAATCAAACCCATGGTTTAAGCTGATTAATGTAGTTTCCTCAGTTCAATGTCAGAGAAATTGATTCTGACACTGAAAAACCAACGAGTGTACGTTAAGAATTTGAGATTAAGAAAAAATCTTCCTGGTCCAATTTATTATTTATGTGCTCTTTCTCTCTCTTTTTGGTGAACCTTAAGATTTGACACTTCTGCATCTGTTGTGTTCAAGGGAAACACTTGTCTTTGGAAGCACTATTTTTCTTAAATAAATTAAAAATAAAACAGTACCAGAAAGCCGTGCTTTCTTCAGCTTTCCATGGGTGGAAATTTCCCACTAACCCCTGGTCCTTCGAGGTTATTCCTTTTCAGAATCCTGCACAGGACTTGAGACAGAAGCAGCAAACCGTCCAGGGAAGTGTGTGTTAGCCAGATTCTTTAGGTCTCTTGTAATAAACAAGGCTTCAGGGCCTTCTAAAGCCACCTGTTCTTTATAAAGACTGTAAATGAGAGGGTCAGTTTTATTCTCTTCTTGTGTTTGAGGAGGGCCTTGCATGTCTATTGCTCAGGGAATGTATCTTTCCCCAGAACCTGCAGTGGACACCTGTCTGCTCTGGTTAAGTGCTTTTTCTTTTTCTTTTCTGTTTATTTACTTCTCCACTTGTTTTCTGAGATAGGGTCATGCTACGTGGGCCTCAGACTCCTGCCTCAGCCTCAGCCTCAGCCTCCCGAGTAGCTGGGAGTGCAGCTGCCACCCAGCTTTCCTCTCTTCTTTTAAAGAGCTTGAGTGTTTTACTCCTGCTTTTGCCTTTGCAGTGTGGATGTTTTCTTTTTCTGCTTTTCATTTTACCATTTATTGTCACTGCTTTTGTAATCATTCATTTATTCCTTCATGAAAATGGATCTAACAATACCTCAAGCATCAACTCAGATAAAATTCCATTTTATTCCTCCTGTACACTTAAAGATCTCTGAAGTGTTGTATTCATTTTTAACTTTACTAATTTTAGTTTACTTCTTTCCAGACTTACAAGCGACCCAGATAACTACATACCCACATGCCTGTGGAACCCCCTCCACATATTAAACCAAAATATTTTATATTTGCACATGCAATCCTGTGTTCCATCCCCAATAAACTTGGAGGGATAAAGCACCAGTATTTTCTATTCTAATGCTAGCTATCATTCTTAGCCTTCATTCATTAAAACAATGAAGCATAACATTTCATCCTTTGAGTCAATGCCTCTGAATTCTAGTAGTAAATTTAATTGCTTTAAAATGGATTGGAGACCAACCAACAATACCCATTTACTATCATCGGTCAACTAACCCTGATTATGTACTTTTCTGTTAACTTGAATCTTTATACCATTAACGGCCTACTAGAAAATAAATTACTAACATGATGATTCTTTGTAGTGTAGGTGTTACTGTGGATTTATAAATCAAAACTGAGGAACTCACCTCCCAGGTCTTCAAAACCAAAGCAAGAAGCTCAGAGTGCCACCACCTGTACCTGGAGCTGCAATGCTGATGACACTGTTCCTTCACCACTGTTGGCATTCACATACTGTACCATTTTATAAACTTAATCCATGCTCTTCTTTTATCCTTCATGCATTAATGCATTGCCCCGTTGCCAGTGTAACAAATATCATCCATGTATTGTGCTACATAAAGCGTATGTAATCAACATTAAAATAACAGCCCTGTGCTTGTATGCCAGTACATAAAACTAGGACAATATGTGACCCATTAACTTACTAAAAAGCTGCCTGCTGTACCAGTCTCACTAAGTCGCTTAGTTGCTCAGGCTGGATGGACTTCAGCCGGAAACAAATGATATTGAAGCATATGATTAAGCTACTTTTTAATATGAGGGCCAGGTCCTAAGTTTTTTAAATGTTGTAAATATAGTTTCTTCCTGATGAAGTATCACTGACTTGATTTCTACTCAATTTGCATGACAATCAGGGTTCAACTGGGGCAAAGAAGCAGCTTTGGATGACGAATTTCTCGAACATTTCCTGTACGGTCAGGTGTATTGTGGGCATTAAGGATGCACAGAAAACCCCAGCAGGGACTTTGTTCCAAAGAGTTGATCTTCTGGTCTAAAAATGCCATACGTGGCTTCGAAAGCCAGTGTGGCCATCAGAAGTGACCAAAAGAATCTGATGACCCGTTAGAGATTGTATTCCACATGCTACGTACGATGTCCTCTGTTAGCTGGGGGCCTGTTCTCAGGAAAGGCAATAATAAAATCATGTATAGGTCCCTAACTTGGTAACATGGTGCTTGCTCTTCATGTCATGAATGTGAACCTGATTTCAGATCCTGACCAAAGTGTGTGTGTTGCAGGTCAAGGCTGCACAGCAGAGCCCAGCGGGGTTTGCAGAGCCCACCGTGAAGCCTGTCTCTGCCAGCCACCTTCCTGGGAGGAGCACGGCCCATAGCCCCAGGGACGGCCCCAGAACCAGGGGCAGCCTGCTCATCCCTACCCTGGATGCCAGGCCTGACCCTCCGAATAGCGAGAACTGTCGGGTCCAGTGAAGAGACCCCTGCATCGGGACCCCTGAGAGGTGACAGCGGTGGACAGGGTGACAGTCTCCCAGGACTTTCTTCGTCAGGGAGCAGTGTTGCACTCAGGAGCAAATGCCTCTGTGATCTCAGCACACGTTCCCCCTTAGCGTCCTAGGTGTAAAGGGACAAATTTGCAAGCATTGGTCCTCGAGATCCTCCCTGGAATGTAAATAGTCCTGTGTAAAGCTTTCTGATGTGCTACCATCAAATGACAAGCCCTGTGACAACTTCTGTTTGCATGCGGATTTTACATGTTTTAAACTTCCACTTGGGCAACTTCTAGCCAAACAGAAACTCCTGCTTTACGATCTTTCCTATGTGTATGTAGTGTCAGACATGAAATCATTTTCTATCAGAAGTTTCTCTGAGCTGAGTGAAATGAAGGAAAAGCATGTGACATGTGTCCTTCTCTTTTGGCGTGTTTCATACATCAGTGCTGTTTCCAGAACCTGTTCATATATATGTGTGTTTGGGGGGGGGGGTGGAGAATGTGTGTGCTTTTCCAGTTAATTGTTAGAGCTGTGCCATAGTATGCTTTCTGTCATTGTGTTTTGTCCTTAACAGTGTTATATATTTCTTTGGGGGTGCATTTTCATATCTTTGATGTAGTATTAGAACAAGGTCTTTTTTTCTAATAAAAAAATGACTTTTTTCTTTGTAAAAATGATTCCTAAGTACAAAAGGTGTTGTGAATATTGGCACCATTGCTTGCTAATGATGACAGCCTCTTACAAAAGCAAAAATGCTTGAGCAGATGAAAGAGATGTTTGAAATACCCAATGTTACGATATTTAGTCAACATGTTTAGTTACATTAAAAGACACAATTTAGAATGTTGATTGTAAAGTTTACTTGAGAACAAGACATGTCCAACCAGCGCCTTGTACATTGTATATACTGTTAAATCACCTTAGCCAGGATGCAAGAATGCAGTACCTCCCAGCTCTGTGTATCGATAGTACTTTCAAGATATGCAGGCATAATGTACCATATCAAATCCCAAAACACTTGAGAAAGCCCTCGAGTCCTTGGAGCAGGGTAAAAAGTTTTTTAGGACCTGAATTATTAAAAGATAATTTGTTCTTGGCTTTCAAGTTCAGACTGCTGCTCAAACCGTGATAAACATCATTTTATAATTTAAAATCATGCTTTCTGGAGAGGCCTCTGTCACTGGATAATGTTCAAGCCTAGTGAGCGGTTCAATATTCTTCTCTTGAAAGCAATCCTTGCTTTACTCTTGATTCTTCAGTCACTGTGGGTTGAGGTCGGGTGCAAACCCTTATGGTAAATTGTCCCAAGGTGGTCATGTGCCTGGGACGGAGACTGGGGGCAGGCTGGCTGCTGGGAGACTCCGCCCCATGCCTGGCTGGGTAGTTCCTCGGGTCCTCAGAGGGCTCCCCGTGTTTTCATGGGTGTGACTGCCGTAGCTCCTGCTTTTGCAACTTCTGTCTCTCAACCCAGTGGGTTGACCCCTTGCTGAGTGCAGACTCCGCCAACGCAACCAGGGGAGGAGAGAGAAGCTTCTGAGGGGATCAGCTAATGGGAGGGCGCATCGGGGCTACTCAAAGTGGTGCCTCTGCGTGAACAAAGCAAGCAAGGAGCTACTGGTGGGACACTCATGCATGCTCATATGGAAGCACTGTCTGGGCTCCAGGTGGCACATCCCCGAAAATGCCCAGTTTCAGCTCATGCTGCATCATAGCTTGTTCAAAAGTAGCAGACCGGAAGTCCCAGGTGGAGACCTTAGCATTATACTGTAATATGTGACACTGCTTTATGTCACCCAGGAGAGGGGCTGGATGGCTTTGGCTGGTTTAAACCGGGGCCGTGTAATCTTTTCTGCAGGACCTCATATGAAATTAACAGGTAGAACCATCATTTAAAGGGGTATCAGACCTTTTCCTGAAACGATAGATGCTTGCCCATAAAAGTACTTACCTAGTGGCTAATACTTTGATTTTTATAATTGTAGGGCACTGTTCAAAATCTTTATTTAAAAATAGACATTATTCTTTTCCTCAAGCTGTCAGTACTTGTGATTCTATAAGCTGAGCCTGACATGAGATGAAAATAAATACGCTGCATCCCCTGCTCTCAGTTGCCTTCTAAAGTGGTTGAGTCACAAGATCCCAGCTGGCAAATCATATAGCAAAAGAGACCAAGTCCAGAAATCGAGGAATCCAGTTCTCATCTGTGTATCAAGGGTGTGGTTGAAATGGTGCTTCTACCTTGAGCATCCCGAAGGAACTGGCAGCCCGTTGTAGTCAGGGTGTGTGAGGAGAACAATTAACAACCAGGACACAGAATTTATAATATTTTATGATGATCACCCAGAGTTAAACACAGAATGTGCAGGAAATCTGTCCACAACACTAAAGACCCAGAATATTCAGCTAAGGGCCTGGATCCCACAGCAGTGTCCTGCAAGAGTCCAGATGAAGACCTAGAGCCCATGATGATGCTTCCCATGAGTCCAACTGGAGTTCTAGAGACCAGGACAAGGACTCATGCAAGTCTGTTTTCAAGCCTGTGCTGGAAGCTAGGAAGTCTATGCCAGCGGGGTGAAGGAGCTGTGCTGGTAGGTTGAGGGTTCTACACTGGAGCCGAGAAGTCACACTCACAACAAAGACCTGGGCTGACCTGAAATGTACCACAACCAGCCTCAGCGACACGGAGGTTCTGAGCTCCTCCAATGATGTGACAGTCAAGTATATGCCAGAAAGCCAGTGTGACAAGCTTCTCCTGCAGATTAAACAGCACACATCTTCCCCTCTGGAGCCAGGAAGCAATGCTCCATGTAAGGACCAGAGCTCACCCAAGGTGAACCACAGCCACTGTCACCAACAAGGTCCCGAGCTCCTCTGATGATTATGGTCGAACTCCTATTGAGGAAGCTAGTCATGACCAGCTCCTCCAGAACCAATGGCTCAAAACAAAAATATTTAAGAGAATGCACAGTGTTCTGCTCTGCGTCTCCACATCTCTATTTATGCTGGCAGCTCTCCTCCCTCAGGTGGGCCATTTACTCTCGGCACCGTGCTGATTTAATTCAGCTGGCGTTAAGTTGACCACCAGTTTTTAATTCAAAACAGCCCCTTTGTGTTATTGGTAGTTGTCATACAAAGGGAGTAAAAACTAATATTTAAATGCAGCTTGATTTGTTAAGAGTTAACTCTTCACTTCTCCCTACCTCCCTGCACATCTTTGAGGTTTTTGCTTTTTCTTATTTGACCTCCATTAATTTGTTCTCTTGGAGCTTTCAAATTGTCAGGTATGTTCAAATCTGGAAAGAAGTTAGGGTTCTTCCCAAGAGGTCTGGGAGGGAACCCCTCCTCCACTTCCCTAATGTTTTGATTCTGCCATGGGCATTCTAACTAATCTCAGGTTCACCTACTCAGAACATTGATGGTTATTTTAGAATTTCCTAGTTCTTCCCCAACCCCCTGGGCTACAGCAATACATAATGAGAAAGATTAGAAACCAAGCCCTGATCAATTCTTTCAAGTCTTAGGTTTATTGCACTGGTCGGAAGTTGGGTTGATCACTAGTTTTCATTCCCTTGTTGATAAAGAGATGCAATGGTTTCTCCCAAGTGCCTGGAATTGGTAACCACTGTGGTAGCTGACATATGCTTGCCCAACTTCTGTTCAGGTAGTGGCCTTTGCTTTGGAGGATGGGGTTGCAGAAGAAGTTGGCCATTGTCATCACAAAAACCTGAGGATCTAACGCTTGTGTCTTCCCCCAGTACAAATGTCACTCGAGTGCCTCTACTTACTGAGCTGTGGCCGAGCCACTTAACACTGAGTGGGCAACTACACTCACGTCCCAAGGTGCTTTCGCAGGTGTGCTCAATCCCACAGCTCTGTGGCGTGCGTGTTGGAAGCTCCATTTCATATATAAGCCAGAGATTAAGTAACAGACAGTGGTGGAACTTCTAACTGCCAGATCCGGGGAGATCTGGTTCAATAATTATAAAGTGCAAAGCGAGGATTCTCTTCATGGGATGAGAGATGGAAGGAGCTCAGAGAGTTGAAGTATTTGTCCGGGGTATGGCGGCAGTGAGGTTTGAGCTCAGCTTCATAAACGTGGACCTGTTCTTGTTTGTCCTTTGCCCCTTTGGAAGCAGGCTGTTCCAAGGTCCTTCTGACAGTGTCCGCGCTATGGATGACAGAAGCAGCTGCCTGTGAGCAAGAGAGACACCCTGAAGTCTGCGTGACAACATCTGATCTGTGGTGCCAATACTGAATTTTCAGAATATAAAAGAGATCAGCTATAAGTTTCAACTCAAAGAAATTGTAGCTACTAAAAAGGCTTAAGCATTGTTAAATAAAGGTAAAGAGTCTGTTTTGGAAAACCAAAGTCTGAAGATTTTTAAGGCTTTGACTGCACAAGTTTAGTATTATGTGACATTACTTTGTGTGACATTCCAAGTGAAAGCTGGTGGTCAGAATGGCCTGTTTCTCCCTTTGACTTTGAGCAAACTACTTCTTTGTGCTCAAGTTTAGCTCATTAGTAAAATTGGGTATAATAATACCTCTAAGAGTCCTCATAGGGATTAAATTGGCTAATTGTTTAATACTTAACTGTCCTTATGAATTTGTACTTTGTAAAATATACAGTTATTACATGAATGGTTATAAAGTATAAAGTACACAGTTATTACATGAATAGTTTTAAAAAGTATTGCAGGTTAAAACTGTTAGGTAAGTCTGTTCTTCCTACACAATGCACTAATTTCAGGTCAATTTCTGTCCTACAAAATTTTCACCAATCTCATTGCCATGCATATTTATTTTTCAAATAACCTTAATCACTATAGATTTGTACATCTTGTTCAATTACTGGTCATTTGTTTTCGATGGCTTTTTGTTTATTTGGCTCATTAAAAAGTCTCAAAGAAAACAGTTATAGCGATTTTACTGACAAATGAGTTATGGTCCCGGAGTTCGAATATAAATTGGTTGTTTGCAATTCAGACTACATTTCTTTAGAGAAATAACATCACAGATCATGCCTACATCCAAGCCCAGAGAGCCAACTTAGCTCCTAAGATGTTAACATGGCAACTAGGTTTGTTTCAACTACTCAGAGCCTCCCTTCATAGCAATGTTTCTCTAGAACAATGTATTTTAAAAATGAGGTTGTCTGAAGCTCGTTTTTCTAACCCTGAACCATTTTCCCAGGGTGGCCCACTCTGAGGTAGGGAACAGCAATTGTCCGGAGGTCTCAGGACAGAGCTAGCGTGTAACGCCCTGTCTGCTGCCTCTCAGTCAGCAGCGGCTCCCCGTCTAAGGGAGAAGTGATGGTGTCGTGCTGGCTCGGTGCTGCATGCAGGTGAGCACAAGTGAAGCTTTGTAAAGTTCATTTTCAGATTTTGTTCCAGCCTACAGATTTCCCACCAGCCTGCATCCCCAGAATCCAGACCGGCAGATGAGTGAGATTAGTATATGTGTTTCCTTCTTTCTAGGATACCTCAGTGAGCAGAGGGTCGTGTGTAAAAATACCACATTTGCCAAACCAAGTACTTGCAGTTTCAAATGTCTTATCTCATTTGATATTAAATAATCCTGGGAAGTCTCAAGAAGAGACCTAAGCGGGTTAAGTTTGTGTCAAAACAACACAGGGTGCTGTGGTCTCGAACTCCCCACCCAGAGCTGGTTGTATTTTACCACCCACTTCTCTGGTGGGAATAAAAGGGACTTAGGCCACTAAGAGGCAACTGCAGGTCTGCTGGGTTACTTTCAGAATTCCATTTTGAACACAGCGGGGGACGTTTTCTTCTGTTAGGGATGAAAGAAGGAACATTTGCTTTATTTTACTTCATTTAACCTGTGGATGCAGTTGGAGCTTTGGCCGAGTCCCATCAAAAAGTTTATTATTGTGAGGGTAGGGAATTTTACTTCTAGCTTTGTTTCTTCCAATGTTGCCTTTGCAAGGGGTAGGAAAATGGGCAGATTTCCAAGAATAGGCCATCTAGCAAACGCCGGGATGGATATTTCTGAGTTTTAGGTTTGCTGGATGTTGAAGTCCCAGCTGCGTTATCTAACAGAGCCTCTCCTGGCCTGGTGCCCATCCCTCCTGCTGGACCTTGACCCTTGGGGCAGGCCATGTGAGGATGTTCTTTGTCCTGTAAACTGTGTTTGTTGCTTCAATGGTCATCTTCTTGGACTCAAGCCAGCAGAGGGCCAGGAGGTTGCCCTGAGTGAACCCACAGTGCTTTGCTCCCTGTGTGCTAATTATGCACAGCCCATGTTGTGTTCCTACACATTGGCCTGCCAGCGAGCTTCCTTGGACCTGCGGGGAGGGAGAAAGGTGTCAATGCTGTGACTGGATCATAGGCAGGGTGAGTGCAGAGAACATTTTTCTTCCGAAATAGCTAAGGCTTGGAGCAGACAGGCGAGCTCCCTCTTGGTTCTGCCCAGCTATGTTTTCAGAGGTTGGATACCTAGCCTGTGAGACAGTCAGAGACTTCCTTCTATGAGCCATTACCAGGTCCTGTCAGATATGCACAGACCCTATTTCCAAGGCAGAACTAATAAACAGGATGCCCGACATTCCTAGCATTCTAAACAGGTTCTTAGTGGAAAGATTTCCTGCCAATCCCACCTACCGATTTGTTGTTATGAAAACCACAAACTCAAATTAGCAGCCTGAATCTTGTCCAACAGGTGTGACAAACTTAGGTCGTTTTTACCTTTGAATTTGTCATAAGCACACTAGGAAAAGAGTATGTTGGTGTGGATGAGTCTCATGCACAGATGGTCATCAGTGAAGATGTGCTGCGATGCTGCTTGAACTGAGTGTAGCCATTTGGAGAAATTATCCACACACAGGGCAGTTTTATTGTGACCAAGACAACAACTACCTTTCTGGAGGCCACTTTTACTTCCTGTCTTGTCAGAAGAGCCTTTTATTTATTTATTTATTTTTTTGTCTTTTTGAGACAGCATCTCACTGTGCGGTTCAGACTGGCCTTGAGCTCACTTTGTAGCCCAGGCTGGTCTCCAGCTCACTACGATCCTCCTGCCTCAGCCTCCTGAATAGCCTCACTTTTGTTCAGCTGTTGGGCAGGGGTAATAGGTCAGCCGGCACTGGCCATCTCGGCCATTAGGGCCCTCTCGGCCAGTGAGTGATTATAACGGTCACCCTGCACTAAACTAGAGACTAGAAATACAGTGTTTCTGAAACATTGAGGACGCCAGGTCTGAAAAATGGGAAGAAACTGGATCCTTAGTAATTTTGTTAAACTTCGGCACTAATCTTGTCTTTCTTGTCACTTTAGAACATGTAATAGATTCTTAAAAAGCAACTTCCGGAAGGAAATCCTGAGACTTCATTGATAAGCTTCATGATACAACTGCAAAGGCTGTGTGCAAATTTCTCATTCGTCTTCACCCACTCTCCATGTTCTTCCTGTGCGTCTCGCCTGCTACCAAGCCAGAAAGCACTTTGAAACACAATCGCCCAGCTGTCTTCTTTCCCCAGATCTGTCATTAGAAACATTTCTGCTGATGTTGGTTTACAGCCCCTGCCTGACATCTAATTTCTGCCTCAACATGACCGAGTTGCACTGGGGATACATGAAGAAAGCACATATTTTTCTAAAGCTTCTTGATTCAAATCTATAAAGTGATTCATTATTCTGCCTATTGTGATTTCCCTTAACATCACATAATCTAAAGATTCAAAATCAAGGGAATTCTGGGGTTTCCATGCCTTCTATAATAACAAGATGGTTTAAATACCTAGGTTTCCTTATCACTTTGAAGATGAACAAATTGAGATCAAGGATGGAAAATAGTTTGATCTCTCTCTCTCTCTCTCTCTCTCTCTCTCATTGTGTGCTAAAAACTCAGGTTTTAGGCACCTGGAATAGAGTATGTGGCCTGTCAGTGTGAATAATTATTTGCACATTTGCTTCTAGAACGATCCTTTAGGGCATCGAAGGAATGACAGGTTTGGGCCTGGATCTGAAGTTCCATCCTGAGGGGACAGTCCCTCACTCTACCAGGCCTTAAGACCAGGGACGGCATCCGAGAAATCAGCAAGGAAACCGGGCTGAGGGTGGTGGCTACAGACACGAATGTGTGGGCATGGCGAGGGATACCCTGTGATTCTGGTGGCAGTAGATCACAGAGCTCCCCGATCAGTCCCTGGGCTTCCTCAGCCTGAGCCCATAAATGTTTGGGCTTTAACATTTAAAAAATATCCTCAGCTATAACCTGTCAGTGTGAATAATTTGGAGACCTCCTTCCCTATTGCCTTCCCTCTACAAGGACAATATATGTGAATTATTTTCAATTTATAAAAGCCAGGCAAAACCAGAGGTCAAATACTGACATCTCCAAACAAGCCCTCAGTGCTCTCTTCAAGCAGCAATGAGTGGGAACCCAGACCACTTTGGAAAAGATTGATCACTTGACAGAAAAGCAAGGTTTTGAAGAGAAATTAGCAATAAAAGGGGAATCTTCTGAAAATGACCACTAACAGCCAAATAGATCAAGAATCTCTGCCATGGTCACTGTGATTTAATTTAACCCAGTATAATAAGAGTATAAAGAATGTGGGAAATAAGAGAAGATCTTGTTTATAAACCCAACGTAGCACTGAACATTCTTTTTATCTGTTAACAGAACTACAGAGAGTGTGTCAGGCCTCACCCATAGTACAGTGAGTGAAGTGCATGTGTAGATTTTGAGGTAGCTGTTTACCAGGATTCCCTCTGGGTTTTCCGCTTTGATTACTGCTACTTTGAAGTTCAAAAAAGATAAACATTTAAAAATAGTATTTTGTTTTCTAGTTTCATACAGTAAATCTCCACTTTGACTGGTCTCTTAGTCTCCACAAATAACATGCAAATGTTTAAGGTCGCTAAGCCAGCAGGGAGTCTGCTGAGTTTGGTGTTTTTGGATACTACATACATTTCTCCAGTAATGGATAATGAATCAGTGACGCATGAGGGTGCATCAGGAACAGCTGACAGAGAGGCAGCAAGGAAAGAAACAAAAGTGAGTACCAAGGTTTATCATTCCTTTAAATTCTGGTGTGAACTAAAATCTTCCTGTCACAGCAGCAGTCACCTATAATATGCGCTCCAGGGCGCCAGACGTTCATGTGAAAGCCAAGTCCTCCACTGGCAGGGCAGATTCTACAGGAAAGTTAGACTCAGGATGAGCAAAGAGTACTTCATACATTGAACCCCAAAAATGTGGAACCGGGGGTGGGAGGGAAAGACTGTGGGGATGCCAGGGGTAAAAGCAATCAGTGTGTTATGCGGGCATACGAACCTGCTCAAATGAACCCATTGCTCTGTATAACCTGTTAAAAAGGGTAAAAAATAAATAAAAATTAAAATGAAGATAAAGTAAGACGCTGGAACTTGGTAACCATGGGATTCTCTGCTCTAAGAAACTCAGCTCAGCCCCTGCAGAATGGGCCTGGGTGTCAGTGTGGAGGCAGGAGCAGAGCCAGTGAAGGCGGTCTGGGCGTGACCTTTGCTCTCCCCCCTGCTCCCCTGTATTTTCCTTCCCTTTGACCAGCCCCGTGACTCATCTGTTCCTCACCAGGCTGACTTATTTGTTGTTGGTGCCGACTATAACTCTTGATTCTCTACCAAAAAAAGCAAGCTAACAAAACATGAAGCTTTTTTTCTCTAATTTTAAAATCTACCCATATACACATCCATCCTAGGAAGTTAGAAGGTACTCATTAAAATACAGAAACAAGAAATGTTTTACTCCTGATTCCAACAGTTAGTTTTGAATCTGTTTAATGCCTTTCTTTGCTCTATGAGTTGGCATTTTGTATATTATGACTTGTCCTTGGACTTTTTTGTTGTACAAGTTTGGGTGGATGCTGGGGAGAATTTGGGAAATGTAGAAAAACAAAGAGAAGCCACTTCACCATCCGTCAGTAAAAGGTGGCATCAGCTCCACCGGCTCCTGCCTCTTCTGCAGGTGACTAAATGGAACTTCTGGCCACTCGAGGACGTAAACCTGGAGCCTGGGAGGTATCCCTGGGCTTCTGTCTCTACCTTGTACCCTGCATACGACCAGTCACCAGCACTGTTAATTCTGTCCTCTCTCCAGCCTCCCATCTCCCTGCCCACTGATGCCACCACGTCCAAGCCACCTGGACCACTGGAGGTCACAGCTTCCTAATGTGTTTTCCACCAGGCTTGGCTTGCTGCTGCCTTGCCCAACCCTTGTCCCAATCATTCTTCCTCTTCTCCCTTTCTGCTTTTCCTCTCTGGCACATATCTGCTTACACTCAGTTCAAGACCAAAGCACACAAACCTGAAGTGGCAGACATGCTCCCTGAAGTCAAGTCCACAAAACACAGCCAGCGTCATGGCATGTGCTACTTATTTTCTATTCACCCAGTGTTGCTTTATACTTTTATTGCTTGTCTTATATCTATAGGTACACTGTCCTCAAGTAGAACATACCCTAAAATTCTTTATAGACTTGGTAATTTCTAGCACAGTATGCTGCATAGAGATACCTCAATAGTTATTGATCAACTGTGGCGGGGTAAAAAAAAGAATTGCAGTGGCTCAAAGTCTGCATTCTTTCAGAGTGGAAAATATCAAAGTAATTGTGGACTTCTACATTTTTCTAAACAGAAGAAAACACTGGTGTTAACTGAGTTTCATTTTTAAAGCTGCAGTAGCCACGATCACTTTTCAAAAACATATTTTGCTAAAGTTTAGAACACATGTTCAGTCCAACCAAATTACATGGTTCATGGTTTACCAAGCCACCCATTCTTATTCTTGCTTCCAATCAATTCTCATCATCCCTTGGGCACCTTTCTGATGCTAAGTGTTTCCCGATTCTTCACCAGCTACCTCCTATCTCCAGTCTTCTCTGGCCACTTCACTGGCTACTGCATCCTGGTGGGATGGCTTGGTGACTTTTCACTGGTTAATCACTTCAGTTACCACAAAGTAACCAGTGCCATTTGGGTTTGTATATTTCTACTTTCTCACCTGAATTTGAAAGTTTGTTGGAGATGATAGAGTGTTCTACACATTTTATACTCCCAGTTCAAGTACAGGGCCCGGCCTGCAAATATTTATTGATGATTATTACTTGGATGACAGCTGCTTCCCTCTTTACCAGCACACAAAAACGATGAACATGGGATCGATAAGTAGCAAGGTAAGGAGCCTCTCTGAGAGAAACAGCTCAGATGCTAGAATTTAACACCATGGAGAAGACCAGACAAAATGAGAGGGATTCTCATAACCCAGGAAGAAACTAAGGAAAAAGGAAAATAAAAAAAAAAAAAAAAGAAAAATGTGGGCAGAAGGCTAGAGCCAGATGCACTCTCACTGGAGCTGCTCCCATGATGTGCTAGGCACCCTGGAGTCCTACAACTCGCAGTCATGCTGAAGTTAGGAGTTGGTGAGTGCAAGCACCTTGGCAGGAGGATGCATTGCATTGGAGAATGGAGCTGTTTTGGAGATGCGCTGGCCTGGGGTGAGTGCTAGGAATTTGGTCCCCCCATGGAGGGGGTGATCGGTGGGCAACATCTTGGAGTCGGGAAGGGTGAGCCTGAACCCAGAACCATAGCAGCTTCAGTTGGTCGTTCCTGGCACAGAACAGATTGGTGGGAATGGCTCAGACTGGCTTCTGCCCTGTGTGGGACCCAATAACCAGGGACGAAGTTGCCCCTGAAGCAGTCCTGAACCAGTTCTGTCTGCATGGCACGCACTAACGTGGTGAAGACCCCCAGTGGTTGACTGGCTTGGAGGGGAGGGGCCAGCCTGTACCACCCCTGCTTGTACCTCAGTGATCAACAGCAAATTGGAGAGGGCACCAATCCCTAGGCAGCATGCTTCAGAGTAATCGTAACCAGTACAGGGGAGCTGGGACTTCCATTATACACTTGTCTGGAAGAAACCAGAATCATGACAAGAGAAAGAAACAAAAAAAAGTCTCCAGCTGCCAACCCAAACAATATGGGTCCAGGAGAGCTATACACAGAAAAGATTCAGGGCAGCAAACCTGCAGTATCAGAAGCAGCATCAGCTGACATAAAGAAATATCTTTATGATATCATAGAAGAACTCAAAACAGAAATACTAATACAAGTAAAGCAAGATATAAGAAGATTAATAAAAGAAGTGCTAAGCACCTCCCAAGGAGACATGGATGGAAGAATGGAGGAGCACAGAAAAAGGAGGGAAATCTTCAATGAAGAATATAAAAAAAAATCTAGAATACATGAAACAGATCCAAACAGATTACCAGGAAATTAAAAACTCCATTAAAAGCTGGCAAAACTGGTTGAAAGAAACTAAAGATAAACTATCAAAACTTGAAGACAGGTTTGCAATGTGTGATTGTGAAAGGAAAGATCTCTTAAAAATAGCAAAGAACCAGGAAGTAACAATACAAAGACTAGAAGATGACAAGAGGATCTATAACTTAAGAATAAAAAATATGAGCAAAGAAGCAGGAGTAAACACAAAGGAAATACAAAGGCTATTCACAGCAATAATCAAGGAAAACTTCCCAAGCATAGGAAAAGGAAATGATATTCAGATATATGAGGCATACAGAAATCCAGCCAGCTAAACCAAAACAGATCTACACCCAGATGTATAATAATCAAGATCCCAGAAATTCAACACAAGAACAGAATATTAAAAGCTGTCAGAGAAAAGAAACAGATCACCTATAAAGGAAACCCATTAAAATCATGATAGACTTCTCAACACAAATCATCCAATCAAGAAGAGCTTGGAGCAAAGTATTCCAAGCCCTGAAAGAAAATAACCTCCAACCCAGATTGATGTACCCTACAAAACTCTCTCAAAATTAATGGAGAAAGATGCTTCCATGACAAAAAGGAATTGGGGGAGTTTGTGATCACCAATCCAACCCTTCAAAAAATACTGAAGGACATTCTAGAGAGAGAGAGAGAGAGAAAAACACATCAGGGTTTCAGGAAAGGTGGCAGAGAGGCTGCAATGAATGGGGCAGGCAGTGAAATGAAGGGGATAAGTAGACAATCAATGGTAGAAAAATAGCATAGCAGAGATGAGGCAGAGAAGATTGGCTATAATCTCTAACACAGATGGCCTCGATACACTAACAAAAAGAAACACAGGCAGAGTAGATCAGGAGATAGGGTCCACTGAGATGCTTTGTATAGGAAATATAATCAACCTGAAAGAGGGTTTATAGACTGAAAGTCAAAGATGAGAAAGTAATGCTCTAGGTGACAGGGAACCAGAGAGAAACAGGGGTAGCTCGTCCAGCATCTGCAGATAGGTTGGAAAGACATGACACTTTTGTGCAGTGGAGAACTACTCAGCTATAAGGAAGAAAAACCTTGAGGCTTTTGTAGGTAAAGGAATACAACTCAAGATCAAGCTTAGGGGTAAAAAGGTTCAGAGCCACTTAGGTAGATAGTAGGTTGCTTCCCTAATCTAAAAACTAAAGGAGTTAGTGGGATCCAAAATGTACAATGCAATGTACTATGCAAGTGAAAGGGGAGGAACTGTCTTAAAAAGGAAGGCAGAGGACATTGGTAATAGTGTATCATGATTTAAAACCCACATTGTTCTCATTGCTCTGTTTAGTTTGATTATATTCTGTTCCAGTCTGTCTACAGACAGCTATTCCAAAAATAGCAGGATAGACTATGGTATCCTTAATTTCCCATTAACTTAATCTGAAGCTCTGTATTACACTCTTATTCTGGCTGATCTTATTTGAATCTGGTTTGTTAGATCACTGTCTTGTCTTGACTGATTTTATTAGAATTTTTAATGTTTGATAGTTCAAGACTGAGAGTAGAGGCAACTACTCTGAAGATGATAAGATTCACTAGGATACCCATTCTGGTCTGACTATTACCTGCTTTTGAAGTCCTATAATGTCTCCAATGTTTTGTTTTTATTGATATTGTTCTGTACTACTATGTTCAATTTTACTATGCCTGATGCTACAGACAATTCTATTGATGATAACAAGAGACATCATAGTAACCATTGTAGATCACCTTGTATTATGGTTTTACTCTTGTGCTATGTCCATTCTTTTGTTTTGAATGACCCCATTTTGTTTTCTTTCTTATTTGGTTTTATTCTTTTCAAAATAAAATTTTAAAAAAAAGGATGAACATGGACCAAGAAGGGCTGATGTTTCAACCTCAGCTTTGGCTGGTAGTAAGAGCCCATGTCTAGGGCCTGTTGCCACCAGACTAAATTCACTTTAATACCTAGCCAACAGCTTCTTCAACTGATGCATTGGGTAAACTTCCAATGGAAAATTCCCGTGTGATTCATCTTTGTTCCAGAACCCACTGAGTTATTCTTGTTATCCAGGTGACTGCTTTTCTTCCCACTTATTTGCTTAGCTATTTACTTGTCATCCAGAACAAGTAATTTCCAGTCTGTGAGACAAATTGAGCCAGTATATAGTTCATGGATCTAATTATAGAAAGGTCAAAAATTGAAGTCTGGCTGGTTGCATGTGCTCTGCCATTTGTCTTTTAACAAGATTTCCTTTGTGACTCTACAATAGCACCTGACATATCCATTTGTCCTACATTTAGAATTTGTGAAACTGTCTTGTACCCTCTAGACCGTCTCTCTTTGAGAAAGACCCATTACCTGAGAAAGAGTGGGTTTTGCAAATGACATGAATTCATTGCGCTAAGTGTTTCCCCTCTCTCATCAAGGGTGGTTCACAAAAATACTACTTATGAAGCTCTTTACCCTCTGATTCCAACCACTTGCTTTGTGAAAGGTACTGTACTTCTGCTTTGGGGTTGGCTCTTGGCTTTCTCCATGACCCTGAGAAGCCAACACCAGCTCCTTGTCGTTAGTTTCCTGTGTCCATCCTTGCCCATGGTGTCCCTTTTCCACTCTGCCAGTGGCCATTTACTTCGGCAGAAGCGTCTGGATTCAGTTTATGATTTCCCAGCAATCCCAGCCACTTCCTGCTGCTCCCTGAGAGATAGTGACAGCGAAGCCTTCACCACCTTTCACGCTGGACTCAGCCCCACCTCTTCCCTCTGTTCCTTTGGCCTTGAAAGTGGCAGTCACCTGTTGAAGTTTCAGCTGCTGTGAATTTTCTATGTTCCTTTTTGGTTGACCCAGACTAGAAATAGGCAAGTCAACCTCTCTCGGGGACAATTTCTAAATCACAAGAGGGAGCCAGCAGGGCACCCCCAGGAGACTGAGGACTCTGAGATGCTCCTACACCTGCCAGGGGCAGGGGCATCTCCGGTGGGAGCAACCAAATCCATTCAGGTTTCCTTCACCCCACTCCACAGGGGCGTGAGGGGCTTTTAGGGGAGAGGTTTTGGCTTGAAGCTGGTCACTCTGAGGTCAAGGGACCGCGTCCCCCTTGGAACTGCAGTGGTCACAGAGGGACTTTGTTTTTCTCACAAGGGAGGGTCACTGTTAATTCATTCATTAGTTCCACAGAATATATTAAGCAAGGGCAAACTGAGTTCAGGGAAGAAGAAAACAATATTATTCAGTCTTCTGTGTGGCTCAAGTGCTGGGGGCTTCCTTGACAGTAGTTCTGGGAAGTAATTGTTTTTGCCTGTATTTCCCAGTTAAAGGAACTATAAGTCTTCGACCCAATTACACCCAAATCACTCACCATGTCAATGTGAGACCTGTGCCATAAACACAAACCTCTTCTTGAAATACCTGGGTCTGTCCACTCTGACCATACATGTGTATGTAGACAGGGGAAAAACTTGAATCTAGTGACATGTGAATGTTCTCCTAGGTGGAAAATTCTTTGGAACACTGAAGAAAACAATGGAGACCTGTCTGAGGGATCCACAGTCTAATGGCTCATTTATATCCCCTAATAGATTTTATCTTTTCGGGCAGTTTTAAATTCACAGAAAAATCGAGAAGCCCAGCATAAAGAATTTCCACATTCCCCACAAGCACTTTCCCTTATTATAACAGTGTGTTAAATATGGTACATTTACTAATATGAATGAGCAACTGCTGATACGGCTGCTTTAGCTAATATCCATAGTCTACCAGATCTCCAGATTTTAGCCAATGGCCTTTTTCTGTTACAGGAACCCATCCTAAGTACCTTATTACATTTGAAGTCATGGATCTTAGACTCCTGTTGGCCATGACAGTTTCTCAGAGTTTCCTTGTTTTTGGTGACTTTGACAGTGATAGTTTTCAGGGTGCCGGACAGCTATTTTATAGGATGCTTTTCTCCTGAAATCTGTCTGAGGTTTTCTTCATGGCTAGCCTGGGTGTACGGGCTCTGGTCAAGATGTTCACAGAGGGAAAGCGCTGTTGTCATCGCACTGTACCAATGGTGCATCTGACCAACATGATGCATGAGTCGCCGCTGGCGTGGAGCGCCTGGCTACGGCAGCATCATCAGCCTCCTTCGTTTAAAGCTGCTCCTGCATCCTTGCCAGAGTCTGCACTTTGGAGGGAGCTCACTGTGTGGGCTCAGGATCTAAATAAATTCTTTGGAGCCCTTCCCAATGGGATAGCTATTTCTTCTCCATTGATTCATTTGTCTAGTCATTTATTTACATTGGTATGGATTTGTGGGTGTTTGCTTTATACTTGGATCTTAATGCAATGCCACTGAGTTTTCTGCTGAAGGGATTCCAGATTGGCAGAGTGGGAGCTCTTTGGCTTGGCTCCTGAGCCCCCTTTAACATCTCTTGATTCCCCTGAGAGAGCGATCTTGCTTTCCAACTACAAGTTGCTCCAGCTCATTTTGTGCATTTTCTGCACCTGCCCCAGAATCAGTCATTTTCCCAAGAAGTCTTGGTTTCTATTGTTGGATCATAGTATTAGAAACCAAGATTTGGGTGCTATGTATGCTTCTTGATTTGAGGGTGTCATTTTCTTTCATTGGTGTTGTTGGTAATGTGGAATAATGAGATTTGTTCTGGTATACTGGAGATAGGTATAACATTTTGATTATTGTAGGTTCTCTCAGCTGACAAAAGAAAGAAGTGAATGTGTGTATATTAACCATGTGTGCATGGATTTCTATTTGTAACCTCTCTGTATGGGTTCATATTAATGTCCTCAATGCTCATTCATTACCACACAGATTGTGATAGCGTCTTCTCTTCCTTGTTGGTAAAAGTTGGCTCCAACAGTAATAAACCCAGCTTCCAGCAGCCAGCATTTATCTACAGCATTGTTCATTTCCTCTAGGCATGAGTAGCAGCATTGGAATTATTAACTCATGGCCCTAGGGAATAGTTGTGTTTCCTTTTGTGCAGTTCTTTTTGCCATTAATCTTACAAACATTACTCATTTTCAGTTTCTTCCAAATTCAGCACCCCTCTACCCTGACTTCAGTGAGATAAATTTTCTTGCCTTAGTCTGCATTCCTTCCTGGTGTCCTCTGACCTCTTAGGTGAGTTTTGAAAGTATGTGCAGACATTAAATTCACCCTTTGTGGAATAGATCTCAATGGATTTTGACCAATACATGACATCATTTATACACTACTACAGTAGCATAAGGAATAGTTTGATGGCCCTAAAAACCCTCCTCCTTGTCTATGAACTTCTGACAGCTACTGAGATTTTTCTTGTGTCAACGTCTTTACATTTTAGAAGGTCATTGCATGATACCGTCTTTCATTACTAACCTGAAATGCCCGACACAAGCGAACTCTGCAAAGGGAAAGGGTGACTGTGGCTCGTGGTACTGAAGGGCATGGCGTGGATGTTGGGCGGGTCTGTGACAAGGGCTTCACAGCAGATGGCACTGCAGTGGGGAAGCAGGTACGAGACTGAGAAATCACATTGCCGGACAGGAAGCCAAGGACTGACTCAGCTGGTGCATTCTTAACAGTTTGCTTTTGTAAGAACTAACTGAGGGTCTCCTAAGGACTCCCCTAATCCCTGCTGAGGGCAGTGCCACTGTGAATGACTTAAGCACCTCACTCTCGGTTGCATCACGTCTCATATTGTCACAAGGACCAGGCTTCCAACACGTGGGCCCTGAGAGGACCATCTACATCCAAACGGTAGCAGTCCTAGGATTGGAATTATATAGTGTTCAGCCTTTTGGGGTTGGTTGGCCTCTTTCACTTAGCAATATGGAGTCACTGTTCTTCTTGTCCTCCAGGTCTCAATAGTTCATTTCTTCTCAGTGATAAACAATTTTCCATCATATGTTTGTAACACAGTTTGCTTACCCACTAGGTAAGGATTGGTTCTTTCCAGATTTGATGATTCTTAGTAAGGTTGCTATAAAAAGTCACACACATTTTTGGGTGGATGAGAGTTTTCAAACCAATTGGGTAAGTACACAGGATAGCAATTTCTGGATCACATAGTAAATTGTGTTTATTTGTGCACAGAACTGCCAGATAGCCTTTCAATACAGCTGTACCTCTGCATTCCTGCTCATGATGAGTGAGGATCAGGTGGCTTTACACCCTGACAGTGTATCAACATTTTGGATTCAGCAATTCTAATAGGAGTACAATAATCTCTCATTTTGGTTTTAAATTGCTATTATCCAATCCAATGATATGTGATGTTTATATGCTTATTTTAAAATTAAAAAAACTACCAAGAGTTCTTTGTGTATTTTGGGTATAAAGCTTTACTAGATATGAGTTTTACAAAGCCATTATCTATCTGTGGCTTTTCTTTTTAGTCTCTTAACAGTATCTTTTCCAGAACAGAAATTTTTAGCTTTCATATAGTCTAAATTAATGATACTTTTGTTTTTGGTGTTATATCTAGAAACTCATCACCAACATACATAGTTTTCCTCTTAGGCTTTATTCTGGAAGTTTTATGGGATTAACTGCTTTGCTGAAAACTTATGCTGCTAAGGAACAAATGGTATTATGACATATTTCAAGATTCATGTAACCAACTCCATGTGTCTGACAATCTTATGGTATTTTTAGACAGTTCCAACATGTTTTTTTCCTACGGAATGTTGGAATAGTAACTTGGAAGTTGAGAGGGTTTCTTAGGAAGCATGTAAAAGATCAGAAAATCAATCAGCTAATAATAAATGTTTTTACTAAAGTTGGTGTAATAAAAAATGAGGAGAGTTATTTTTATAGAACTGAGTTGAAAAATATTGCTTTTATTCTAGACTGTTTTACATTTTCAAGTTTATTTTCCATTAGTAAACCACTGATATGCCTTAAGTGTGTTGTGAGTTTTCTCCTTAAGTTTGCCTTGCTTTTAGTTCCCTAATGTACATGATTATAATTTGTTTTTGCAACCTTAGAATCTTGATAAAGTAGAACTCCTTCAATGAAGAACAGTTAGGAAAGAATGGAACATTTTAAAACTTAATCAATTAACTTTTTTCCCTTTGAGTCAGGGCTTCTCTAGGTAGTCCAGGCTGGCCTTGAGCTCACTATGTAGCCCAGACTGGTCTCAAACTCATGGTGATCCTCTTGCCTCAGCCTCCTGAGTGCTTGGATTATAGGTGTGCACCATCACACCTGGAGTTTCTTCAACCTGTAACTATATTTTTATACAGGTTTCACTAGAAAAAAAATTTATTCTTTCAAAGAAGCACCATAGAGGCTGGAGATATAGCTCAGTGGTAGAATGCTTGCCTAGCATACGGGAAGCCCTGAGTTCAGTATCCAGTACCACCAAAACCAAAGTGAAAAACAAAAACAAAAAAACCCAGAAAAAAAGCATCAGGGCACCGAATCACCTCACCCAGTATTTTCATACTTTGGAACAGGGTCAACTGTTCTTTAAGAGTTTCTGGAATAGAGAAACTTACTTTTCACTGTGCAGAGTCTGACTACAATATTGAATTTTTCTTGCCTATTGACATATTTTCTTGTGCTCACAAAGAAAAAAATCCACTAGATTTGCTACTCCTTTTATTCCCTTGGAGGGAGCCCTTTCTCTTTTTCTTCCGCTTGGCTGAAGGAGCGAGGTGGATGGGATGCTTGTGAAGTCACTACTTGTTACAAACAGCTGATCAGTATTTGGGTTCTGTCAGCACTTGCTGTTTGCTAAGGTCTTGGCGGAGCTGTGACCAGTAAGGTTTGGTAATCAATTTATTCTAATACAAACCATATTGGATGATGGAGATTTTATGGGCTTTTATTTCCTTTAAGCAGCCTTCTGCAGTCAATGTTTATTACTTTGAAATGAAGCCAGGTTGGGGCCACCAACAGAGCCTGCTGTGGAGTAGGAACTCCTAATACTGAGGACATTTTGTTAGCTTAGGCAGAAAGCTTGGAAAACAGGACCAAAAAATGATGTTTCTGATTTTTTTCCTTATCTGATTAGAAAACCAACAGTAACCTTTTAATTGGAATTTTTAATTTTATAATACAACCTTCTTCATCCTGTTCTGTTTTGCCTACATTTTAGGTCATCAAAAAGTACCCAAGAAGTTAAGATTGAAATTCCAAAATTTTAATACTGGAAAAACCCACAGAAAGGTATTTTCTGGGTAGTTGTCAAACATAGACAAACAGCCATGCAGGAGGGTAGAGGGTGACCAAGCTGGGACACTGAACACCGATGTTGTTTTGGGTCTCCCATGGGAATGGTGCTCTTACAAAGCCATTTCTCAAAGGTCACATGAGGATAATATTAACAACCTAAATATTTTAAGCTATGTGGGACAGCAGAAGAAGGACAAGAATTTGAGGTGAGCATCTACGGCTCAAGCTGGGAGGTATCTAACCTGAGCAGGAAAACAAACTCAAATACCTACGGGTGCAGGCAGGTGGCAGGTGGCATCCCGAACGGATGCTCTCCATAGTGCACAACAACCGACGTGGAACTGGTGTCTCCCGATTGGAACAGGGTCCAATGCTTTTCCAGGGCCAGCAGATTCCTCCCTTGTTTTCTGGAAGTTCAAGTGGTCTGGAGTGGTCTGAATGAGAGCATCTGAGACACCCGGAGGAGCAGAGACACATTCGGAAGGTAGAAGATAGTGCTTACTTAGGAACTAAACTTCAGTCTTTCCATATTTTAGCAGCCTGCTCAGCCAAGCCCACTGGTAGATTACCAGCCCTTCCTGCGTGGGCTCTGTGAAGAGACGGCGGGGCGTGGGGTGGACTGTTGGGGAGTCTGGGCAGGTTCGCTACTAGCAGCCAATTATGGTGGCAGTGCAGGGGATTTTTTTTTTTTTTTGACAAATAGTCTCACCCTGCAGTCTGGGCAGGCTTTGAAGTCACTATGTAGCCCAGGCTGGCCTCAAACTTGCAGGGACCTTAAGTCTCAGCCTCCCGACTGAGTGCTGGGATTACAGGTGTGCCACCACGCCCGGCTAGTGGATTTTTATGTCTATCAGAGACACCCTTTTAAAAATCCATTCTTGATCCCTATGGGGTGAAATAAATGCATCTGCAGGATACTCTCAGGTGTCTGTCACCATGTAAGACTTCGCACTGAGGTTCTGCCTTCATAGCTAATGCAGCAAGCCTATGGTGCCTCACGTAAAACACCGATTATTTCTGACCTCTGTTCCCTCATTGCTCCCTACTTCATCATTTATTTCTTCAACACTGCTGAAGATGAAGCTTTTTGGTACTATTTCTTTGTTCAGTTGTTAATATCTTCTCCTTGGGCCGCCCATCTCTGTCATACAGTTTATTTCTCAGTCTGCTATTCAAACCTGATTTTCCTGATCTTGGATGTCACAGCTCCCAGGTCTCATTCACTTTTTTAAAGTTATTCTTGTTACAATTATTGGGCCTCTTCTGGACACCTGGTACTGTGCTCAGTGCTGAGATAAGGAACATGACAGCCTCTTGTTGCCTGCAGGGAGCACTAGGTCCGAACTCAGCTTCCCTCCCACAGAGCATTACTGAGATTCAGGTTGACGTCACTGTGCTCAGTGGCCGGAGATGCTGACTGAGGGGCTCTGGGTTCTCACCCACTCTCCTCTACCAGAATGGATTTCTCAGCATCTCACACCATGGCTGTATTTGTTAGGGTTCTTCAGAAGGTAAACAGAACCAGTGGAACACAGACACAGACACAACAGACACCAAGACACACAGACACACACACACACACACACACACACCCCTAAGGAGTCTTGCTATGGAAATGGCTCACATAACCATGGAGGCTGAGAAGTCCCACTAAACATGTGCCTTCTAGAGGCCAGGAGAATAGAGGTGGAATCAGCCTGAACCCAAGGGCCTGGGGACCAGAGAGCTGGTGACAGAACGCCCAGTTGAAGGCTGACATCCCAAGGACTAGGATCCATAGTATTTGAGGGGAAGCAAGAAATGATGATCACAGAGAGAAGGAATTTGTCTTTCCGGACTCTCAGCGGGTCGGAGGCGGCCCACCGGGGAGTGGGATCTTTACTCAGTCTACTGCTTTAAATGCTTACCTTTTCTGGAACCTTCCTTGCAGCTGCACCCAGGAATAATACTCTACCAGCTGTCTGGGCACCCTTTAGCTTGGGGGAGTCTGCTATTGTGTGAAATGAAGCAACAAGAGGGCCCAGCTGTTGTTCTGGGTTTCCAAGTCCCTGCAGAGCCGTCCTGGGCCACCTCACCTCCTAGGCCCCTCATGGCCTGTTCCTTCCCATCATGGCTTGTGGATTCTTTCACTCAGCCCCCACCCTCTCCCCTCCCTCCATTCCCCTATGGCCCCAGGTCTCCTGCTTCACCCACAGCTCCCCACTGTCCCCCATAAGGCTCAAGGTATCTTTTGAGCTGCTACTGCCAAGACTACTCTTTATCTGGGGACAGCTGAGCTTTTGGCTCGTGGCACCTTAGAATGTTATTTTGCTTAGAAGTGAGGTCTTTATAGAGGCAGTGAAGTTAAGGACAGCATGAGGAGGGTCCTTATCCAATATGGCTGGTACACTTGTAAAGAGGGGCTTTTTTTGTGATACTGGAGATGGAAACCAGGGCCTTTGCACTGAGCTACATCCCCAGCCTCTTTTTACTTTTTATTTGAGACCATCTTGTGAAGTTACCCTTGCTGGGTTTGAACTTGCGACCCTCCTGCCTCCATCTCTCAGTGTGCTGGGAGGGCAGGTGTGCAACACTATGCCTGGCTAAAAAGGGAGATTTTCAGACACTGATGTAGACACAGCGGGAAGACCATGTGAGGACACACACGGAGAAAGTGGCCATGTGACAGAATCTCCAAAGCAAGACAGCCAAGTGTTGCTGGCAGACACTGGGAGCTGCCAGAGGCAGGAAGGGATGCTGAGGGGTGCTCTGACAGAGAGCAGAGCCCTGTCAACACTTACTCTTCCAACTTCCAGCTTCCAGCCCTGTGGTGTAATAAGCTGACATTGCTTCAAGCCACCCAGGGTTTGGTACTTTCCTATGACAGCTCTAGGAAATAAACTTTCCTCCTTATTTTGTCAATAATCCCTGGGGTTAGAGGGTGATTACAGGCTACCGCAGGCCAAACCATAAAGGACATTGTGTCCTGGAGACTCATTTCCACTCCATGGCACTGTAGCTCTAGCTTAATAGCACTTCTCTGTTAGATGACATCAGGACTGTGTCTTCTGTGTGATTCTGGATCAACACTATCCAATCCACTGCTAAGCCTCCAAAGCCATGTGCCATTTTAATATCAAACTTCAGTTCAAGTGAACTCAAACTATTAAATGAAACAGTTCCTTGGAGACTTTAGCCACATGTCCAATACTTAGGAACCACGTCGGTGTAGCAGGGACAGCACTGGCCAGCTCTGTCCTAGAGTGAGTCCACGTTCACCAGAAGTGCTGCTAGCTAGCAGGCGGGAGGCGTTCTGGTCAGGTGAACACTCAGAGAAAAGTCACAGGGGTCCTAGGGGAAAAGAAAAGACAAAAATATGAAATGAAAATGAAGACAGCCACTTTGCAGTGGACCCTGAAGCTGCTCTTTCATGCCTGAAGGGATGCTGTGATCTTGAAATATTTCAGAGTTGAGAGAATGGATTTCAATGCCCATGGTACTAAACAAGGCCGGGAAGCCCAGCACATTGAGAGCTGAGTTGCCTGGATGCTAAATAAGTCAACGTTTGCTGTCTACACTAGAGTCCCCGTGCAAAAATCTAACCAAGCCTGGGGAACAATTTAGGATCATTGAAAGTCATTAGGTTCATTAGATCTGACTCCAGCGACACAAAACAAACAACCCTCTCTGATTTGGAAGCAGTTTTCCCACTGCCTTGGGAATCAAGGTAAACCTTCTGTGGTGTGTGTGTGTGTGTGTGTGTGTGTGTAGCTTGGCAGTCTTTCTTCTCACTTCAATGGTTTTCCTGTTATTCATCCTATTGTTTTCTGGACCCTAAATACTCACCAGCCCCCCCAGGCTGCAGGCCTGTTCCAGATGGAAGAGCTGCACTTGCCTCTCTGCCTCCAGCTTGAGTTCAGTGGGACACGGGTCCTCTTCGTCTTGGCTGTGTGCTGGGCCCCATCCTTCCGGGCACATGATCAGCCCTGGAATGGATCTAGCAGTTTGACGGGTGATAACCATCATTTTTTCTTGCCACTTTGTTTTTCAGAAAGGAATTCTGCCCTTCTCTCCAGGCCTTTGGGTCAGAGTGACATTTGGGGTGCTCCTTTGACCTCCAGCAGCAATCTTTTTTGTCTGGACCGCAGAGAAGGAGACTAAAGTCCTCCTTTATTGTGGTTGAGGGGCTCACCAAGGGGCAGCGGGAGGAGTGCACTCTGAGTCCTCCAGTCACGGATAGCTAAGTAATGCTTTGCAGACAGAGGAGACAACAAAAACATGCTTAACCGACCGCTTGACTTAGAGAAATCAACAGACTCTTCTATGGAAAAAAGAAAATCAAGAGAGATACAGTGCTCTAGATTTTTAAATTAGTTGCTAGACTTTGCCAACTTCTAAGGAGCTAAGGTCACTAGTTTTACTGACAGCAGTGATTTGGGTAATGATCGTTTTGGTGCCACAGGAAAATGCTGAGTCAGTTCTGTGGGGAGAAGCTGGGTTGATGGTACCCAGAGCAAGAGGCAGTCCTGGGAAGGCTGACCAAGGCTCTGTTCCCATCCTGAGTGCTCCTTGGAGGACAGTTTAGTGGGATGTCCTCCTTTCCAAGGCCAGCAGTTGGATGCTGTGATGGGCAGATGGCCTCTGCAAGGGTTAAAGATGAGTAGATGAAGCAAGTGGTCTAACAGGAGAGCAAGCTCTACCTTGAGGGCAGAGAGGTCAGACCCAAGGTGAATGGCTGTGGGTGCTTCTCATTTTAAGAGGTAAAAAACACAAAAATCCAACCCAAAAGATGCAGTGTCTTTAGAAAGGCTCTGGGTATCTTATTAGTCACACATGCTGGTTTGCAGTAGGCTGTCTTTTCTCTATAGTGGGGCACTTACTTTAAGTCAATGGATAATTCACAGTTGTTATTACCAAGTTTGTGACTCAGCCTATACTTCTCTCTTGGATTTCAGATCCAGAAGTCCAATCGGCTGCTCAGATCCTCGCTTGGTTACCCAGTGGGCATCTCAGACTTCACACCACTGCTCTTCAAAGCCACCTCTACTCTGCCAACGGTCTCCCCAAGTCAGTTTGGTAATTCTAGCCTTCCAGTTTCTGAAGGCCAAGAACCCTGGAGGTGAACTTTTTTTTTTTTCCACATCCCACATCCACTCAAGTCAGGAAAATGTTTTGAAAATACCTCCAGGATCTGTCTGCTTCATATCTCCAGCCCAGTTGCTCAGCCTGGTCACTGCAGCGGCCTTGTTGTGGTTCCTGTCCATCTGTCCATCCTTGCCCTCTGCAGCTCCTGTTTCCCATGAAGTATGGAGTGTCACAGTGGAGTCTGAGCAGAGGAGTGATGGATCTGACTTAGACTATAAATCTCCTTGCTCAGATATCACCCACTCGGCAAGACTCTCTAGAGATACCTAAAATTATAAGCTAAGCCAGGAGTGATGCCACACGCCCAGCCACTTGGAAGGCTGGGGCACGGTGATTGCAACTTCAAGGCTGGCAGTTGAGTAAGACCTTGTCTCAAAGTGAGAAATAAAAATATTTGAGCAAGGTAGCTCAGTGGTAGAGCACTTGTGTAGCTTGTCCTAGGTCCTAGGTTCCATGCCCACCATCTATCTGTCTGTCTATCTATCATCTATTATCTATTTATCTGTAAGCTAAAGCTTCTTTCAGCATTCTCAGTGTTCTTAGACTGGTTAATTTTTGTAGTTCCTTTCCGATAATATATGCTTTACCTATCTATGATGTTTAACTCTCATCCTCCACCCCCATAGGATGCCACCTACATGACTAAAGATATTTCACTTGTTCCCCGATATAGTCCAACTATCTGAGTTACAGGGGGGCCCCCGTAGGCACCCAGTAAATGCATCACTGTTGAATGGTTAAAGCGGATTTTTGTGGTAATCCACCCGGAAGATTTCAGCCTATTCAGGGAGGTCTGCCTGCTGCTCCCCTGCACCTAGACACGCTCTTGACCAGGTCTCCTGCCTGTTCCAGTTAGAGTTAGATGACACGGGGGCTTTGGGACACTTCTTGCTACAGGGGCAGTGTTGTCTCTGGGACTCAAACAGTCTACTTGCTCCATGGCTGGCAGTGGAGGCTGCGTGGCCTCTCCTGCTGCCGCATTCTGCGATGGGAGGGAGGGAGAAGGCAGCCCGGCCTCGGGCTCTCCCCTCCCGGTCCAGCTCACTTGCTGTGGCTGCCGACAGCTTCTGGAATGCGAAGAAGGAAGCCGAGAGAAGGAGAAGTCTGCACGGGGTCCAGAGCCCGTGTTTGTCCAATGTGGCCTCGGCGTTCACTAGCCTTGGCTGATGCAGACATGGGCCTCCTCTTTGGGGTACATTTCAAAGGTTTCCGGGAAACTCCCCCCTGGGAAGCTCCAGCTTGCAGTGCTGTGATGTGGGATGTGGCGATAGGATACAGAACCAGGGCCCGGGCTCTGACCTTCCATCCCACAGGCTCCCTGGTGACGCTGCGGAGCGGGGCCTCTGCGGAGATGGCTCCAGCCTGTCTGATGTGGGCCTGAGGAGCCACGGCCTGCCTGGGTCGCGGCCTGCTCGGAGGTGCCGTTGACTCTGCCACCTGCCAAGGCTGCTTCTCACAGCTACACTTCTCCCCTTTCACCTTCACCTTGGCAGCTGAGTCGGCACTTAGTCCCTGAGGAGACCCTTCCGCCCCCCACTGGGTCTCAAACACCCCTGCCCTCCCCGTTTGTTCGTGGGACAGACAGAAAGGGAGGGAATGTGGAACATGATTACAGTTTCTCCAGAGAAATTCTTGCTCATGATTTTTGCAGCTCAGCCCTGCTGCAGCCTCGAGATGGTTGGTGGGCTGGGGGATTGCTGGGTGGGTTTCTAGTACCAACTTCACAAGGCCTGGGGGGAGCACTTGGAGAGATCCCACAGAGTCAGGAGGTGCTGTATTTCAGCCTTCTCATTGTAAAACAGTGCAGTAAGGAAGGGAGCTGGGGCTGTCAGGACACCCGCAATTCTCCAGGCTCCCGCAGGCTTTTTCTCGGCACAGCCTTCCTGTGGCTGGTCCTGGCTCATTTCAGATCTCAGTTTAGAGGCTGTTTCCCACCGAGGCTGGCTTGGCCCAGCAAGCCTAAAGCAGGTCCCTGGTATACACTCTTTCTACCCCCTCTGTACTCTTTTCTTTTCCTTCAGATAAGATTTTAATTTTGTCATCATCTCAGTTCACATTGTCTTAGTCACTGAGACACAATGCAGCTTAAAAGAAGAAAGGTTTATTTTGGCTTAGAGTTTGTAGAGGTTTCAATTCACAGTAGCCTGGCCCCAAGGCAGGGTGACATGGCAAGGGGCAGGACAGCAGAGAAACAGCCCATAGCATGGTGGTGGGAAGCAGAAAGAGGTCAGTGGAGGAGGAGATAGACCTTCCAGGGATGGCAAGGGATAGGGAAGAGGAGAAACAGTCCATGGCATGGTGATGAGAGACGGAGAGAGAGAGACAGAGAGAAACAGAGAGGTATCAGCGGAAGAGGAGGTGACTTTCCAGGCTCATCCCCAGGGACCCCCCTCTCCGGCCAGGCTTCACCTCCCAACATTACACACAGCTGGAAACTCATCAGTGGTCTGCTTCACTGACGGTTCACATGATCCAACCACTTTCCAAAAGCCCCACTTACGAGTGCATGAAGCTTTGGGGGACATCTAGATATAAACCATAACACATGAATTGGTATAAATGGGAATACTTTCATCCTGAGAAATGTGTCACTGGATGACTCTTGCCATTGTGCAAACACCATAGAGTAAACCTGCACGGTGTAGGTAACATTCGTCTCAGTTTTACTGTACACACACACACACACACACACACACACACACACAGAGTCTTCTGCTCCAAGGGGCATGATGAACCAAAGCACACGGATTTATCTCAAGCAGAGATCCGGTGGAAGCTGCTGTTTGCATTATCCAGCAGACTCTTAGGGTAAACCTGTGTAATTAGAAGGAGCAGACTTTCATGATGAAAGTACAGCATGGTTCATACGTAAGCCTATACCACACTTGTTTATTATCACTGTCAGATGTTGTGTTTGTGCTCAACGGTGCCTGCTGTACTCCCCTGCCTGGCAGTGTAGTAGTTTGTTCATGCCCCTCAGCATCTCCCTCCCCCCACGCCTGGGCGATGTGCTTTATCCTGACATTAGGAAACCTACGACATCACCAGGTGACAGGAGGTCTCATAGATGAGGTCCACTGATGATTGAAAGGTTGTGATGTGGCACGTGACTGACATATTTGTGGGTAACTTTTCCCAGTCATGAAGATTTAGCTGCAGGAAGATAGCAGCTCTGGTTGGTTCTTGGGGCTCGGAGATGCCAGGAGGAAACTGTTGGGACAGTCTAGTGCTCAGAGCCTGGGCCGTACTGCCTGGTGTGATCCTCTGTTGCGTACAAGCCACATTATCTCAGGAAAGTCCTCAGTTTCCTGTGCTGTAATATTGGACAATAATTGCATCATTCATTGTCATGGGAATTAACGCAAAATGTTGTAGAAGTGTCCTTGGCACGTAGTAAATAATATTTTTGTGGCAGCGTCTTTAGTTTAGGCTGGCCTTGAGCTGAGACTATGTAGTCCAAACTTGTCTCAGCTGGGGTTACAGGCGTGCACCATCACAGCCAGTGTAGAAAGCACTCTTCCTCTTACTATTGATTGCATGAATGAAGGGCTATCTGTGCAGTAAGTGAACACTGTAAGGGAATATTCAACTAACAATGAATTATATATTCACACAGTTCAGGGATATCTCACCCATGTGGGATGCCTGAGGAAATGAGGTGCCAACCCTAGCACCCCTGAGCTGAGAGGGGCCCCCAATTCTTGAATACACACATCTGGCAAGGAAAATATTTGGAAGACAGTCTAGTTAGGGGCTTCGGCCCAAGCTTGGGAAGTCGACACATCAGGATCAAATCCTGAGTCTTTCACTTATCAGCTCTGCAGTACCTGGGAGTCTTTCAATTTCTCTAAGGCTCGGTTTCCTTTTAATTAAAATGGGGGTAATGGTTGTTCCTTCTCAACAAGGCTGTTGCGAAGACTACATGACTTTTGGGAAAGCAAGGGTCATGGCATACCCTTGGGAAGGTAGCTATCATTCCTGTTATTAGTGACAGTAGCCAAAGTCAGAGAAACACAGTACATGAACACTGTGAGCTTTAAAGCTTTTAAAAATCACACATAGTGTTTTGTTTCAATTGACATAATAGCTCGCATGCAGTGTTAGCATGCAACCGGCTTCGGATGTGATGGCAGTGTAAGAAAGCCAAGAAAAAAATCAGCATAAAATTACTTAAATATTTATTTCCATTTCCTGTTTATCTTAGGCCATATTTACTGCAAGTAGTTTCTACTATATGACATAAATCAGACTGCAAATATGAGGAATGCCTCGACTCCTAGTAATCCCCGGATTTACACACACACAAAAGCATCTCCCAGCGAGGCACCCTGAGCTCTCAGTACTGATGGTGACTTGTAAATCAAAGGCACCAGTGTCGTTTCAACCAAACCCCACTACCAAACCCGCCCTCTCGTCACGCAAATAAATCTCTCAGTTTTAAATCTGCAAAACATTTGTATAAAATTCCCAGTGTCTGGCTTACTGGGAAAAATATGTTTGGATTACATGTTTTAGAAATGTACATTTTTAGTTAGTTTGATGATACACTGGATGAAAAAACTTGCTTTCCATTTCCATTTATTTCTTTGATTAAATTGTGTACCCATCTCTTTAAATGGGGGAGGGAGGAGAGGTGGAATAAAATTGCTGATGACATCCTAGCTATATCTCAATGTAGAATGCAGGGACCGGAGGCTTAGGTGGTACACCCAACCCTCTCCATTATTATAATCAGTCTGGATGATTTTACACATTTGGAGAGCTTTCTCTGCATCTTTTGTACAATTCTTCTTTTGGACTATGTATGCTCGATACAACAATATTTTCTTATTTTTCCGAGGCAGCTAAATAATGAAGATAGAGTTTAGATTTTATTTTATTTTACTTTATTTGCCTTTATGGATGTTTAAGTACTGCATTCAATAGGACTCCAAACCTGTGGTCATTAGTTTGCTTGTGACAAGTCACATCTCTGCTGCTGACCGGAAGCACAGGGTGATTGCACTTCCTTTGATTTCCTGGACCGCAGGTTTGAACTGTGGGCTGCAGAATGTCACAGAGTGTTCCAAATGCCACAGAGTCCTTGGCCTTAAGCAGGGCGAGCCCTTGGGTCACCTCACAACCCTGCCTTCATTTCCTGCATGTCTTTCTCTTTGCTGTCTCCTGGAGCTTGAGAGATGGTGCAGGTGGGAGAGAAAAAGGATGTTGGGGGGCATCTCCCGGTACAGTGAGATGCTTGGGCAGGGAGTTTGGGAAGAAGGCTCAGGCTTTCAGTCACTCCATCTCCCTGAGAGCCTTTTTCCTCCCCTCCCCTCCTCCACTCCTCCCTTCTCCTCTCCTCTCCTCCCCTCCCCTTCCCTGTTCTGTCCTCTCCTCCCCTCTTCCCTCCGTCCCTCCCTTCCTTTCTTTCCCAGGACTGGGGATGGAACCCAGGCTGACTGTGCTGAGCTACACCTCCAGTCCCCCTGCCCCCTTCTGAGTGTGGAACAGCCCCTTGCTGAGTCTCCCAGGCTGGCCTGCAACCCTTTCTTACCCCTTTGCTTGTCAGCTTTCTTCCCTTCAGCTCAAATTTTTTCTCCTGTTACTGCACCAGGTTCTGTAGCCCCAGGACTTTTAAACTAGCAGAGACAGACTGGGTCCCACTGGACTAGCCGTGTACAGGCTGCCAGCTGTGATACCGGTGCTGCTGGAGTTGTGTCCTGCCAATGCCACTTCCTGGGGAGGCTTATCCTGGATAATGGTGCGGTGGGAATTCAATTTTCAGCTTAGACATACTGACCTCCTGTTAGTACTGGCAACCACGTTCCTTGTTAAACCTTTGTGCTTTGCTTATAAAGCCACTTCTAGGAGAACGGAGATGTAGAGGATATTAGCAATTTCATCTGAGGGATTATGAAATTTGCTATGGTTGTCCAAAGCCCAGTTTGTGGTGCTGAAGAGACAACACAGATAAACAATCCTCGCTTCTGCCTCATGAGGATGCGGATCAGGTGCCTGGGCTGGAAAGAGCCCGTGTGAATGTGGCATTTCATCAACAGACCTGGGTAATGGCCACACCAAGACCTACCGTGGCTCACGCGATTTTAAAACACCCACGTTACAAATGCAAGCACCACAGCCTGGAAATCGAAGGGTATTTTTACCAGTTTGAAGAGGTGGAGAGGCTTTGCCATGCAGATATACTAGACGGCAACAACGAAGAAGTGGCAGGGCTGACCCTGCAGTTTCCATTTCTCATTGATTTTTTTCTTTTTTAAATAAACTCCTCATTTTGAGATGATCTCTTGTTCCAGTTGCAGTTGTAACAAACAATGCAGAGAGGCCAGGTGTAACCTTCACCCAGCGGTAATGCATCTTGCAAAACTGTGGAACATTTCAAAGGGCTGTTGATGCTGGTACAGCTGGGACACGTGGGTGCCTTCACGAACCTTCCTAGAACCTCAGCCACTGGCCTCCTGTCACCACTGCCTTCTTAATACAACCACGAATTTACTCTTCATGTGTATAACTTTGTTCTCTAGTGACAATGAAGACATGGAAATGTATTGCATAAAACCTTCCATGTTTTTTGCTTCTCAGGGCTGGAGATGGAGTCCGATTTGCCATGCACGTGCTAGGCAAGACCTCTACCACTCGGCCACACCCACAGGCCCTGTTTTTTAAAATTAATTAACTAATTAATTAATTTTGAGCCTCAAGCTTGCAATCCTCCTGTCTCAGCCTTCTGAGTAGTTGGGATTATAGGCAGATGCCATTGTGCCCACTTGGATTTTTTTTTAAAGTGGCATAAATCTCTGGAGTTTAATCCAGGGTTCTGTGTGTATTAACAGTTTGTTCCTTTTGATTCAAAGTGGCATTTCGTGGTATAGGTGACTAAAGTTTATTTAACCATTCACTCCTGGAGGAATACTTAGGTTATTTTGAGAGTATTTTTTTTTTTTTTGGCATTAGGAATAAAGCTATTTAAACATTAATGTACTCGAGATTGCTGAATACAAGTTCTCATTTCTCTGGGATAAATGTCCAGGACTGGAATATCAAGTTGTACAGTGGCTGAAGTTTTTAGTTTTTAAAGAAACTGCCACACTGTTTTCCAGAACAGCTGCAGTAGTTGCGATTTGCACCAACAATGTATGAGTGATCCAGTTTGTTTGCATTTTTACCAGAATTTGGGGTTGTCACTATATTGCTTCTCAGAGGTTGTCACCAGTCTATAGTAATATCTCATTGTGGTTTTAATTTGCATTTCTCCAGTGGCTACTGATATTAAATATTTTTCTCTGTACTTATTTGCCACCTTTCTTTGTATGTCACTTCTTTGTGAATGTTTACTTCATAACTTCTGCTCATGTACTATGGATTGTCTGGATTTTTTACTGCTGAGTTATGAGATTTCTATACACATAGTTTGGGATAATAGTCGTTTGTTGGATATGTGGTTTGCAAGTATTTTCCTCTTCTTTGTAGCTGCCTTTTCATTTTCTTAAAAGGCTGTTTGGCTTTTGAAGTTGTTTATCATTTGCAAAATTTTGAGACAAAAATTTAAAATAGGACAAAGAAAACAGAAACCTAAGGTGCTAAGGACTAGCATGTGAAAGTCGAGTTCAATTTGAAGCAAAGTGATGAAATTATAAGGGTGCTACAAGTTTCAAATTTCAAAATGTAAACTGAGGCAAAATATTCAGTGAAATAATTGTCCACCCAAGATTTCTTGTGTCTAGAAGGGACTTAGAAATAGGCACAATCCTGAGCACTTTCCATCTTATTGTTAGGTCTCCAGTTGTGGGGAAGAACAGAAAGTATTTATAAACCAAAAGAAGATGATCAACTTATAAGAATCATCCTACAGGTGCTAGAGATGATTTTAAAACTAACAATGTAGAGAATGTTTTATTTTTTAATTATGAAATTAAAGCATTGTAAGAACTTAAGTAAAAAAATGCCTTTAAAGGTGTACAATTCCTAGTAATCCAAGTAAGATGAGTACTTCCCATGAGGGTTAAATGATCTTTGTAGGGCATAATGGAACTGTATTGTAATTTACTAAATGCATCAAATTATGAGGCCCTATGTGAAGAAACGTGTAATCTAACTATGAGTTTCTTTTTAGGGTAATGGCTTGCTTTCCCTATTTCCCAAGCTGTCTCCAGTCTTTCATATATTTTCGATATGTGGCATTAATTTTGTGACCCAGTGTACTTGAGAATTCACAGCATTATCTGGTTTTCTTAGAAAAGTGTTTTTAGAAGATTCTGTTGCTTGGCTTGGTTTGACTGGTGTCACGTAATCACATAATGCTGTATTTGACTGGATAAAAATTACCGTGGAAGTCCTGGAAAAAATTATTAAAGATAATGTAGGTATCTATTTCACCATTTTATCTGCAATAGGCATTCAATGTTCTCTAAGGAAAGAGGATATAGGAACTGCATTGATCTTTAAACCTCATTTCAGCTTTGTTCATTATACAAAGTCACCAGAACTATCGGGAAAATGAGTTGGATTTATGCTCGCTTCCTCCTGCCTCTTTTCTGAGACGGTTGCTAATGCGGTATGAAAGCCGGGCGGCCACAGTCAAAAAGGGAAGCGGATGAGTGGATTAGCCGTGGCTGACTTGGACATTTTCATTCCAAATATGGGCTCTGGAATACTAATCATATGTTCTCGTATGACATAAACATTCATGTTTATACCTCCATATGATGTAGATATAAAGTAAAAGCAAGAATATGTGATTGATTGTTGGTTGTGAAAAATGTGATATTAATGTGGTACTGGACAGCTTGACAGTGGGCTTTTCTGTTAGTGTATCTCACCCTGGGGGAAGGCAGTATTTGAATAGATCTTTTCTTGAGGTTGGAACCATATGGAATTGCCATTATTTTGTAGGTCAACTGCATGTGGTTCAATCTGTAAGAACTGCATAAGCGAATCACACCTGCTGGGCAAGATATTTTTAAATGGTGAAATCATAGGCTGGTCTCATCGTGTTAGGGGACAGGGAGCAGGCTGGGAAGAGAAGCCACAGCATGGTTGTCTAGTGTAGGAATCAAGGCATGAATTCTGCGCAGTGGGAGAAGAGCCCAACTCTCCAAGCGCTAACTGAACCCCAACTTCACCTGCACTCATGGGTACAGTTGTGATCACAGGTACATGGAAGTGTGAGAACCTGAATCCATCCAGGCTAAAGGAACCATCCACATACAACATGCCAGGACACTGCAGCAAGAGCCACACCACTGGGTGCAGCAGTTACCTCTGTACACTGTGTGGACCCAACAGTACTGTGTGAGCTTTGTAAATGACACTGATGGTGCTACTCAAACCTCAGCTTCATGTAGCTGAATTCAGAGGGACCGATGCTTCTCTGCAGCCTGGCTTGGTGTTTATAGAGCAGGACATGCAGAAAACACAATCACAGAGAGACACGAACCTACAGTAATAGGAGTTGCACCTCCCTGGTGTGGGAACCGTTACAGAGGCTTCACAGAATTATTTCAGGGAAGCTTTGCTCTTTTTTCTTAGAGGCAGATCTATGTGCGGTGTGTTGTACCTCACAGGAAAAAAACAGGCTTGAATCTGCAGACTCACCCATTTCAGTGAGGAGCAGTGGCAGAGAGCTCTGCTTGCAAAGTAGCTGAGTTTCTGGAACTAGTTTTTCTGGTTGTAGGTACAAACAGCCAACATAAATTAAAAAAATTATACAAACCTCATTATTTAAATTTCTCTTGGCTGTTTTCCACCCCAAATATATCCTCAGTGTATTATTAAGGAGTGGCTCGAAGGCAGCAGGCTGGGATGTGGAGAGCTGACTGCATACAGCTGGGGTGTGAAAGGAAAAGCAAAATGCGGCATTTGCTGCTCTTCCTGAGAGTGTAGTTGTCCCTGCCTTCTCTCACTCTTGCTGAGGAGTGGAGACGTAAAAGACATAAAGCCATACAGAGTGTTGGAATTATTTTCAAGAGGTTTTACTTATTTGCCAGGGAAAATGCATAGAGGGCAGATATTGCATGTAGTAAATGCAATAAAAATTTAAGTTACAGGTACAAATCCCAAAGAGATGCGCCCCACTGGCCTGTGGGAAGGAGTTGGGCTGATGACACCCAACTCTGAGTCACCGTCAGGGAGGGTCTGGAGCTAAGTTTGAAGAGAGGCCCCTGCACAGCAGCAGCGGGTTGGAAAGCAGCACGATTTGAACATAGTCGTGTGGAAGAGAAACTATTAAAGCACAGAACAGTGCCCCAGAGAGGGGGTGAGCGGGTACACCACAGATCATTTAGGCGAGCATTTGTTTCTACAAAGCTCATTTTTGTCAAAAAGATGAACTGGCTTTAAAAGATTTCAACTTATTTTTCCTTCAGGGACTATTCACTGCCTCCTAACTGTCACTCCAAGGAAAATTTCAACAGCCACTGAAAACACCTGGCTCCCCTGATAGGAACTTGGCTATTATGGGAGGAGCTCGGGACCTTGTCACCGAGAATGGCTGCGGTTCACTTTGAGGGAGCTCCGGTCCATATTTTGAGCACTGCTTCCTGGCTCCAGAGGAAGATGTGTGCTGTTCGGTCTGTAGGAGCAGCTTGTCATGCTGGCTTCCTGATATGAACTCAGCTGTTCTCATCGATGGAAGAGCTCGGGACCTCATTGTTACTGAGGATGGCTGTGGCACTTTTCTGGGGAGCCCTGGTCATTAGAGTGTCACATCTTGGCTCCAGTGCAGAACCTGAAGCCTCTTGGCGCAGACCCTTCACCTGCTGGTATAGATTTTTCAGCTTCCATTGCTGACCGTGGGGCTTTCCCAGTACAGATCCATAAAACAGACTTGCGTGAGTCATTGTCATGGGCTCAGGGTTTTCAGCTGAGTTCATGCAGCTTATTGCCCTGGGATCCAGGCCCTCATCTGAGTCACTAGTGTTGTGGACACATTTCCTGCATTTTCTTTGTATTTGACTCCTTGGGTGACCATTATAAATAACTCTATAAATTATGTGTCCTGTTTGTGATTGTTTTCCTGCAACCCCTGACTACAACCACCTCCTCTTCCCATTTTTATTCTTGTTGATATTATTCATTTAGCATATATTTATGACATTCTGTTTCTTTTACTCCTTTTTGCTCTTAGGGTAGTCACTCAATAGGTTTGAAAACACAGTACATTTATGAGTATCAACTCTTTGACAAATAATGCTTTCATGTATTCATGTGTTTTACATTTTGGAGATCTTTTATTTCATTAATTCTATGGAGGAGAACATTGTTCTAGAGGTTGGGGTGATGCCCATGTTTGTCTTCATATTTCTAGGTGAGAAGGGTGCTGCTCCTTCTCCCACTGGGTGGAAGCTATTGGAGTGAAGATGGTAGTTTCTTTCCCTGTTCACCTAATTAGCTGGATGACCCAAGTTTGTTGGTCAGCGCCTGATCTATGTTGGTGTACTCTTTGGAGGCACAGTCATCGAACTGAAAAGACGAGGGAAAATGTCCTTTCAGAAAAATGCCTGTGGCCTTGTCCACACAGACTGGGCCTTAGAACTACTCTAACCCTATGCCTTAGGCCCCTGGAAACGACCTTTGGGGAAGGGGCTACAGGTCAAGACCGGAAGGGCCGCCATTTTCCATTCCTTTGGGTTGCAAACGCTTTGCAGGTTCAAGTTTCCAAAGGCTCCTAGTTTGGCCTCAAGTTCCAGCCACTTTCTCTGGGGCAGCTGTGCTAGTCTTTCCATTGCTGTTCTTATGAGAGAATCATTTTAAAAACACTGGTAGTTTGATTCATGTGTAGCATCTCCTGTCCATTTTCTATGAGCTAAAGCCAACCTTGGCTGGGAGGAAGTGTGAATGTTTGACTCACCAAATTCTAAGATGATGACAGATTAAACATTAAAGCCGCAATCCTCATGTAGCTGAGGAGTCCTGGTGTGAACAAGTGTGACTAAATTAAACTTTAAAACATTCTGAGTGTCAATTTGCTGATTGCTTTAGGGTAGTATTCATGAAGAAGGCCAAGCAGGGGAAGCAAGAAGATTCACATAGAGTCTCAGAGGACAACTAGAGCCAGTAGATGAATTACAAGAGGGCAGATTTAGGCCCACATAAATGTCTTCCTCGCTTTTCCAGTGCTGAACACAGCTCTCCACATTTATGATTTAAAGGAGGAGAGGTCCACCTTGGCTCAGGGTTCCTGTCTGTGGTTGGCTGGCTCCAAGGCAGAAGCGGATGGTGGAGGGGCATATCTGAGGCTTGACCCATGGCACCAGGAGCAGAGAGTGAGGGGAGATTCCCAGAGGGAGGCCGATTCTTCCAGGACACCACCTCATCCACGGACTAATCCACTGGTGGACGATTGCCCCATGATCCAAAGACCTTCCCAACACAGGAGGCTTTCCTGGGCCACTTTAGAATGAAACAGAAACATTCTTTCTAATATGGAAGAGTTGTGTTGTTATAAAATGTTTGGTTCTTTGAAAGAGTCACTTAAAGAATTACCTCTTTGAATAGAAAATAAATTAAATAGTAAAGAAAACATCCTGGGTTAAAATATACTTGTTAACTAATTCTTAGAATAAAAATAAATAAAATGGCTTTTTAATAACATGTTGCGGATTAAATTACGAGAGACTATGGTGTGATAGTCTCCATACAAGTTTGACTTTGGCCTTCTGGTCAAAAAGATTCAATGTTTTTGCATTTCCTTTCACTTTGCCTTTGCCTTTTCTGACACTGGGTGTTCTCTGTACAATCTGAGCTGGTCATGGACCCTGCCTGCGAAACCGTCTAATCATTGCCCTTTGAACTGTTACTCAGTGAGATCATTTCCACTTCCTCTTTTTTTCACTTTTTTTTATTTTAAAGAGAATAAAATCCAACAAAACAAAATAGAATAAAGCCAATCAAAGCAAAGCAGTGACAGTGGTGCAAAACGCCGAAGCAGGGTCATAGGAAATCAACAGTGGCTACCGTAGTATGTCTTGTTATCTTCACAATAGCTGTCCATCGGGTATAGTAACAGCAGAACAAAACAGAATACAACCAATCAAAACAGAACATTGACTAAAATAAAATAATAAATTGGAACAAAACGAAACAGAACAATGTTGGATTTCAAAAACAAGACAGAAAAAAATCCCCCATATTTGCTATATTGCATACTGTTATCCTCCCTCTAGATGCTCAGATCTCCGGCCTCAGGCCTGCAAAGTCAATCAACCAGTACAGCATTTAGTTGTTTTTGTACCTCAGTTGCTACTAACTCAGCCTGTCCTCGAACTAGCTGGTTGCTTCCTGGCGGGGGCGCACTTCCTGATTCTCAGCCTGAATGCTGGTCTGCTCTCGGGAGGGGCCATCTGGCTTCACTCTTCTCGGGGCCCTGCGTGGTCTGCTCGGTTTACCAGGAAGGTGAACTGGCTTCTTCTTGATACTCATTTCCTCTTCCGCCTCCCCTCCTCCTTCTCTCCTCTCCTCACTCTCCTCCTCTTCTTTTTCTTCCTTCTTTTGTCATGTTCAAATTGAACCAGGGTTTCTAGAGCCTGGCACAAGCTGAGTACCTACTCTACCACCGAGCTACAATTCCACTCCTTGTTAGTATAACCAACACCTTGAAACCATGGTCTAATTCCAAGGCATTGTGAAATTCATATACCAATGGATATTACATGTGAATGATGGATATTGCAAGGTGTCTTAGCTACTTTTTACTCGTCGCTGAGACAAAATACCTGATGCCCAAAGTTGGGAAAGGGAAGGTTTATTTCTTACAGTTTTTGGAGGTTTCAGTCCATACTCAGTTGGCTCCAAGGCAGGGTGGCATGGTGGGGCCGCAGTTCATGGAGGCTGCAAATAGCAAGGCGCTAGGCAGAAACCGGCAAGAGAGAGAGACACACACTTTCTTCCTACCATTACATCACATCCTGGCTGCACCCCTAGGTGGATGTAGCAATCACACCACCAATCCAAGCACTAGACAATGAACCAATCACAAATGCATAATTGCATGAGGTTTGGGGGCCACTGACACATGGGATCTAATCAGAGACTATATTCACGGTGCCTCACTCAGCCTGTGTCACAGAGGAGGGTCCTTACTAGAACTTGTTTCTTCTCATCTTTCCGGGGGTCATCTTCTGTTTTTTTCCACACCTTTTTAGAAGCTCCCCTCCCCGCCTTGCCTTTGTCCCTCCCGCCTGCCACCCTCCCAGCTGTGTCCCTGTAGCCCTCCTGTTTTCCTTCCTTGCTGTCTCTCTCCTTCAGCCCTAGAGCCCTTCCCTCCCCTTCCAGCTCCGTGTCTGAGGCTCTGGAGTCCACATGGATCTTCCAAGGAACTAGAAGCCTCTTCCTGCCCTTTTGGACTTCCAGGAAAGCTATTCAGTGGGACTCCTGCTATTTTTTTCCCCTCTCATGTATTAGAAAGTACTTCTATTTCCTTGGTCCATGACTACATCTTGCTGATACTTTGCCCAGCTCCTGACCAGAGACTTCTGTTTTCTTTTGGTTTACTCTTCAGGTCAACTCTTCTCTTTCGGCATCAGTCCTGAAATCTGGTCCCTAAGACCTCTCTCATTCTTTTCCTTCCTGTAGTAGACTGCAGAGGACCAGTGCAAGTGCAAGAACCATCTGCATCTGGACTTTGAAAACTTCATTGCACCTGGGAATTACATGGAGTTCTCGCCAAAATGCGGGCTCTGACCAGCCCACCTGGGTGGGCTCTGACCAGTCCACCTGGGTGGGCTCTGACGCCTAAACTGCAGCCGCTGTACTTGAAGAGCTCAGATCTTGTAACTCTCCGAAGGTTCTTTCAGCTCTAGGGTGGACTTTAATGATGTTATGTAGTAAGCTGCATTGTTCCACTTTAAAGATCACTTTGCCTCCTCTTTCATGCACTTTCTTTGGTTTATTGACAAATTATCCTTTTAGTTAGCAATTTTTAAAAAATTCTTAAATTAATTCTTGGGTTTATTTTTCCAGACTTTTTGCTAAGTATATGCAAATACTTTTTTTACAAAATGGGATCATACTATGTACATACAGCCTTTTAGCTTATTTTTCCTGTAGTAATTTAAAAAAAAATTCACATACCATACAACTCATCTATTTGTAGTGTACAATTAATTTGTCCTTAGTTTATTCAGAAAGTTTTGTAAACTAGTGTGGTGGTGCATGCCTGCAATCCCAGCCCTTGGGAGGCTGAGGCAGGAGGATTACCACAAGGTCAAGGCCAGCCTGGGCTGCACAGTGGGCTCAAGGCCAGTCTGTACTATATAGTGAGACCCTGTCTCAAAAGGAAAAAAAAAAAACCCAAATCAGAAAGTTTTGTAACCACCACCACAATCAATTTTAAACATTTTTATTGCCTCTAAAGACAAAACAAAACAAAAAATGCCTCAATAGTAGCCAGTCTTCTTCTTCTGTTAGTCTATGAGGAAATCTGTTTTCTGTTTTCTGCTTATTCTAGGCATTTCATACATACAGAATCATATATGGTCTTTTGTGATTGGATTTTTTTTTTTTTGAGACAGGGTTTCACTATGTAGTCCAGGCTGGCCTTGGACTCACCGTGCAGGCCGGCTCCTGAACTTACAGTGGTCCTCTTGCTTTGGCCTCCCAAGTACTGAGATCACAGTGTACGCCACCAGCCCTCGCCCAGCTTCTTTTTCTCAGAATAAAAATTTCCATATTGATCCATGTTGTAGCATATATCAATATTTCATTTCTTTTTACAGCTTTTATAGTTCTGTTGCATATATATACCACCGTGCTTTTCCGATCCCTCTAGGAAATTCTTTCCTATTTCAAGGTGACAGAATCCTTCTACATTTTCATTGAGGACTAAAACTGAGTTTAGGAGTGGATTCATAAGGCTTCCAGAGAAACAGAAGCCATATAATATGCATATGTATGGTGGAGCAGGCGCTTGGGGAATTGCTGTACACGACTGTGGTGACTGCCAGTCCAAGACCTGTGGGGTGGAGACCTGGGAGAAAGCTGATGTTGAATCTGAAGTCTGAAGGCAGGCAGAATCCCTCTTTCCTTGCGGGAGGCCAGTCTTTTTTCTTTTTTTTCTTATTATTTTATTTTAAGAGAGAAAGAAAATAAAATTTTAAAAAGACAAAAGAGAAAAAAAGAGAAGAAAAGTAGAATACAGAATTCAAAAAAATTAACATCATAAAATTGCTAGTTGAAACATTACATATTGTTAACAATAGTTGTTAAATTTACAAAGTCAAAGCATAAAAAGTGGCTAGACACTCACAGATTGACAGTACAAACTTTTCAGTGATCTGACACAAGGTCAGTAATATGGTCATCTATTTACACACTGTACATACCATTATGTCCTTTAAGGTACTTTTCTTCCCATTCACTTTTACAACAGTTATTATATCTATTATACTTTTATATCTATTATACTTTTTGGATACCATTATTCTGTCCATTCTTATTATTTTTTTATACTAGAGAGACAATGTGATATTTAGTAATGTGAGTCTTGTTTATTTCACTAATGAGGATATTCTCAAGTTGCCTCCATTTACTGATAAAGGCCTCAAGATCATCTTTTTATAGCTCAGTAGTATTCCATTGTATTAAAAATACCACATTTTTTTCATCCACTCTGCAGTTGATGGGCATCTTGGTTGTTTCCAGGATTTAGCTATCACAAATTGTGCTCTATGAACATGGGTGCACATATATCACTGTGACATGACCTTTTCAATTTTTCTGGGAAAATGCCCAGGAGGAGAATAGCTGGATTGAATGGAACTTCCAATCCTGCTTTTTTGAGGAATCTACATACTGATCTCAACAGTGGTTGCACCAGTCTACATTCCCACCAGCAGTGGAGCAGTGTTCCTTTTCCCCTGCAGCCTCGCCAACATTTGTTATCAGTTGTTTTCTGGATGGCAGCTATTTTCCTTTTCTGGGGTGAGATGAAATCTCAGTGTTGTTTTAAATTGCATTTCTCGAATGACCAGTGATGGTGAACATTTCTTCATATATTTATTTGCCATTTGTATATCTTCCTCTGAGAACTGTGTGTTCATCTCTGATGCCCATTTTTGGAGAAGGTCTTTGAATTTGGGGGCTCGATGTTTTTCAGTTCTTTGTTCTGGATATGAGTCCTTTGTCTGAGGGACTGTTGGCTAAAATTCTTTGCCACTCTGTGTGTTTTCTTTTCACTTTATTGGTGATTTCTTTTGAAGTGCAAAAACTTTTTAGTAATATGAGATCCCAGTTGTTGATTCTTTGAAGTATTTCCTGTGTGGTTTGCGTTTTATTCATGAATTCTCTCCCTACCCCTATGTCTCCAATATTTTTACCTACTTTGTCTTCCAGTAGATTTAGTGCTTCTGTTTTAATATTTAGATCCTTGATCCATTTTGATTTTAGTTTAGTGTATGGTGATAGGCACGAGTCTATTTCCAGTCTTTGGCATGTGGAAAACCAATTTTTCCAACACCATTTATTAAAGAGGTTATCTTTTTTCCAGTGAATATGTTTAGCCCCTTTGTCAAATATAAAGTGGCTGAGTGTCTTTGTAGTAGTGCTTGCATCTTCTAATCTGCTCCATTGATCCTTAGGTCTATTTATTTGCCAGTACCATGCTGATTTTATAATTGGGGCTTTGTAGTATAGTTTCAAGTCAGGAATTGAGATGCCTCCTGTCTTGCCTTTGTTGCTCAGAACCATCTTTGCTATTCTAGGTTTCTTCTGTTTCCAAATGAATTTTAGCAAAGTTTTCTCTAGATCTGTAAGGTATGTCAATGGTATTTTGATTGGGAGTGCATTAAATCTGTATAACAGTTTTGGGAGTATGGCCATTTTCACAATGTTGGCTCTTCCTAGCCAAGAGCAAGGAATATTCTTCCATTTTCTTTTTTAAAATATTATTTATTTTTTTATTTAAAGAGAAACAAAAGCATGTAAAGGGTAGAGATAATACAGAATTTAAAAAAAAGATAAACAATAAGAAATCACTAGTTGATAAATTACATATTGTCCTTTTAGAAATAGTTTTTCAAGTTACAAAATTAAAGCATACAAAGTAGATATTCAAACAGTGAGTGTAAACAGCTATGCATGTATGAGTCTCTACATGTACGTCTATCCTTTCTGTATTAGAGGGAAAAACAAAACATAACAAGACAAAACAAGACAAATTCTTATAAAAACATGAAACCAAAAAGTCGTATAAAACCATGGTATGAGGTGATGTACAATGATTACTGTGTTGTTACTTATTATCTTCAGTAGAACTGTCTATATCATTAAACATAATTGAATATAGCAGTATAATTGGATGTAGCAGTACATAACAATATTAGTAAAAACAAAACATTGTAGACAGTATAAAACTTCAAAGGCAGGTGATAATCAAACCATAGTGGACATTCTAGTGAATCTTGTCATCTTCAGTGCAGTTGCCTAAACTCTCAGACTTGATACTATCAATCATAACAGTTTTGAATAAAATCTATCAATGCAAAACAGCGATCTAACAAACCAGATTTGATTAAGATCAGTCATGGTAAAACAGTGTAGGTTTTGCAGAGCTTTAGATTAAGTTAATAGGAAATTAAGGATGATTACTGTACTATATTCTGTTATTTTCAGGATTACTGTCTGTGCCTTCAAATCTAGTACAGGTAGAAAGACTGGAACAAAATATAATACATCTAAGCAGAGTAGTGTGGGTAATGTGGGTTTTAAATCCTGGTGCACTATTAACAATATAGTGTATCAAGGCCATCTATGTTAGAGATTCTAGCCATCCTTCTCTGCCTCATTTCTGCTATGCTATTTTTCTGCCTTTGTTTGTCTACTTTTCTCCTTCATTCTACTGCCTGCCCCACTCATTGAGGTCTTTCTGCCACTGTTCCTAAAATCCTGATTTTTTTTCTCTCTCTAGAATGTCCTACAGTATTCTCTGTAGGGTTGGATTGGTGGTCACAAACTCCCCCAGTTCCTCTTTGTCATGGAAGCATCTTGTTTCTCCATTAATTTCTAGTGACAGCTTCTCAGGGTACATCAATCTGGGCTGGAGGTTATTTTCTTTCAGGGGTTGGAATACTTCTCTCCAAGCTCTTCTTGATCTGATGGTCTGTGTCGAGAAGTCAGCTGTGATCCTGATGGGCTTACCTTTATAGGTAATCTGTTTCTTTTCTCTGATGGCTTTTAATATTCTGTTTTTATATTGAATTTCTGGTATCTTGATTATTATATGTCTGGGTGTAGCTCTGTTTTGGTTGTAGGTGGCTAGAGTTCTGTATGCCTCACATAACCAAATGTCATTTTTTTTCCCCATGCTTGGGAAGTTTTCCTTAATTATTTCCATGAATAGCCTTTGTAATTCACCTGTATGTATTCCTGCTTCTTCATTCACATTTCTTATTCTTAAATTATAGATTCTCTTGTCATCTTCTAGCCTTTGTATTATTACTGCCTGTTTCCTTGTTATTTTTAAGAGATCTTTCTTTTCATGATCACACATTGCAAACCTGTCTTCAAGTTTTGACAGTCTATCTTTAGTTCCTTTTAAGGTGTTTTGCCAGCTTTCAATGGAGTTTTTAATTTCCTGGTAGTCTCTAAATCTGCTTCATGTATTCTAGGTTTTCTTTATATTCTTTATCAAATGTTTCTCTCCTTTTTTTGTGTTCCTCCCTTCTTCCATCTGTATCTTCCTGAAAGATACTTCCTCAGAGCATTTCTTTTATTACTCTACTCATATATTGCCTTACCTGATTTAATATTTCAGTTTTGAGCTAGTCTACAAGGTCCTGAAGATATCTCTTAATGTCTATTGAAGCCATGTCTGATGTTGTGTGTTTACCGCCCTCAGTCTCCCTTGTCTTTCCCTCTCCTGGATCAGTGCTCTCAGGGTTCTGGGCTGGGAACCTCCTCTTGCTTCTCTCTCCTGTCCTAGTACTGGCTTCCTCCACACAGGTGTACAATGCAGGTCCCAACCCCCTTCCCTGTTGTCCACGGTTCCTCCGAAGCACACTGCAAGGGACCTCTGCCTTCCCCTGCCTGCCACTCCCCACCGGGCCAGCCAAACTTCAGGGGCCTTCACCAGGTTAGTGTGTGCTAGGCGCAGGGAATTGATTTGGGATGGCTCATTGGGTCCTGGGCAGGGGCGCAGCACAGTCCAAGCAAATCCCACAAATCTGCTTTGGGCAGGGAGCAACCAACTGAAGTCACTGTCACTCCCAGTTCAGGCTCCTCCTGCCTAATTCCAACATGTCACCTATTTGGTCACCCACCTTCCTGTGTGGGGGGTCATCTCATTACTAACACTGACTGTGGATTAATGAAGGTCCCTTCACTGGCTCTGCTCTCCGTTGGGCTCAGCAACCTCTGACTCAGCACTGCTGTGGCTACTGTGAGTGGCGGTGGGGACAAGTTTGGGAGGCTTTGCCAGCCAGTGTGGATTCAAGCTGGCAAATTCAGGCCGGTGCAAACTTGGCAGGTCTCCTTGAAAATACTGTGTCCCGTAATTTTTAGCTGTTCCAGTTGTAGTCCCGATGTGTTTGATGAGCTTTTTTATGTTTTAATTTCTTCCTGTGTCAAGAGGATCCATGTCCCTCTGTCTGGGTCTCTCCAGGATGTTTTATTTTGGCAGATGAGTTGTTTCTCCCAGGAGGCTTTGTATTTTGTTGCTCACTGATCAGCCATCTTGACTTTTCCCCTCCTTCCATTTTCTAATATCCTCTTCAATCTCCTTTTTTAGAGTAGTATAATTTTCAGCATATAGGTCTTTTACATTCTTGGTTAGGTTGATTTCTAGGTATTTCATTTTTTTAGATGCTATTATGAAAGGCGATATTTCCAGAATTTCTCTCTCTGTGAATTTTTCGTGTACAGGAATGCTATTGATTTTTGAGTGTTGACTTTGTATCCAGCTATGCTGCTGAATTTGTTTGTTACCGCTAGTAGTCTTTTAATGGAGTTTTTGGGGTCTTCTATGTAGAGTATCATGTCTCCTGCAAATAATAATAATTAACTTCTTTTCCTATTTTTATGCCTTTTATTTCTCCCTCTTGTTGATTGCTCTGGCTAATATTTCCAGAACTATATTGAATAGGAGTGGTGATAGTGGACATCCTTGTCTTGTTCCTGATTTTAGAGTGAGGGTTTCAGTTTTTGTCCATTTAGTATAATATTGGCAGTTAGTTTGTCATAGATAGTCTTTATGAGATTGAGGTACATACCTTCTATTTTGAATTTCTGTAGGGTTTTTATCATGAAAAGGTGTTGGACTTTATTGAAAACTTTTTCTGCATCTATTGAGATGATCAAGTCATTTTTAGTTTTGGCTCTGTTGATGTGGTGTATTACATTTATTGATTTTTGTATGTTGAACCATCCCTGAATTCCTAGAATAAATCCCACTTGTTCATGGTTTATAATCTTCTTAATGATTTGCTGCATTCTATTTGCCAATATTTTATTGAGAATCTTTGCATCAATGTTCATAGTGATATTGCTCTATAGTTCTCCTTTTTGGTTGGGTCTTTCTCTGATTTTGGTATCAGAGTGAAACTTGCCTCTAAGAATGAGTTAGGGAGGATTGCTTCTCTTTCAATTTCATTGAAGAGTTTAAGGAGTATTGGTCGTTAAAGCTTCTCTAAATTTTTTATAGAATTCAGCTGTTGAATCCATCTGGACCTGGTCTTTTCTTTGTTGGTAAGTTTTTAATTATGTTTTTTATTTCAGTAGCTGATACTGGGTTATTCAAAATTGCTATATCTTATTGGTTGAGCTTTGGTAGTTCATATGTTCCTAGAAATCTGTCCATTTCCTCTGTGTTTTCCACCCTATGTGAGTAGAGATTTTCAAAGTAGGTGTTCATGATCTTTTGAATTTCCATGTGATCTGTAGTAATTTCCTTCTTTTCAGTCCTTATTGTGTGGATTTGAGTTTTTTCTTTCTTTTTCTTGATAAGGTTGACTAGGGGTGTATCAATTTTGCATTAATTTCTGCTTATGAGCTTTGGGTTTGACTTGCTCTTCCTTTTCTAGAAGCTTGAGATGTAGCACTGGGTTATTTATTTGTGTTCATTCCATTTTCTTGATTTGGCTATTTATTGCTATATATTTCCCTTTTAGGACTGCTTTCATTGCATCCCATAGGTTACAGTATGCTTTATCTGCATTTCACTGTGTTGTAGGTAGTGTTTTATTTCCTCTTTAATGTCATCTGTAGCCCACTAGTTATTCAGAAGGTTGTTGTTTAATTTCCATGTATTTATGCAGGTTTTGAAGGGTTTTTTTGCCATTAATTTCCAATTTTAGTACACTATGATCAGATATTATGCATGGGATAATTTTGCTCCCTTTGCATTTAGTTAAGAATGTTTTATGGGTTGATATATGGTCTATTTTGGAGAATGACCCATGTGCAGCTGAGAAGAATGTATATTTTGATGTGGTTGGGTGAAACACTCTGTAAACATCCACTAAGTCCATTTGCTCACAGGTATGGTTCAGTTCTGTTATTTCTTTGCTGAGTTTTTGTCTAGTTGACCTATCTCTTTGTGACAGTGGAGTGTTAAGGTCTCTTATTAAAATTTTATTCTTGTGTATTTGGTTTTTCATGTCCATTAGTATTTGTCTTATATAGTTGGGTGCTCCTGTATTTGGTGCATATATATTTATAATTGTTAATTCTTCCTCTTGTAGTTTTCCACTAATAAGTATGTAATGGCCTTCTTTATCTCTTTTAATCCTTTTAGGTTTGAAGTTCACTTTGTCTGCAAACAGAATAGCTACCCTGCTGTTTTTCTCAGTTCCTGTTGCATGGAATACTGTTTTTCATCCTTTGACTTTTAATCTATGAGTTTCTTTTTGAGTCAGATGTGTTTCTTGTATACAGCATATTGTGGGATCCTGTTTCTTGATCCATTCCATCAACCTGTTTCTTTAGATAGGTGAATTGAGCCCATTTACATTTATGGATATCACTGATATGTACTGGCTTGACTTTGCATGCTGTGTTCCTATTGTTGGTTTCCTGCTTTTCTCCCTTGTTTAATTTCTTGTCCAGCCTGGAGGTTTCTTTCTGTTGTTGTTCTGGAGATTGTGGTCATTTTTATCTCTATCTAGCATGGCTTTCAGCACTCTTTCTAAGGTTGGCTTGGTGGACAGGAATTTCTTCCATTGTTCTTTGTCATGGAAGTATATTGTTTCTCCATTAAATTTGAAAGACAGTTTTGCTTGGTACATCAGTCTGGGTTGTTTTCTTTTAGGGCTTGAAATACTTCACTGCAAGCTCATCTTAACCTGAAGGTTTGTGCTGAGGAGTCTGCCATGAATCTAATAGGCTTTCCTTGATAGGAGAGTTGTGTCTTTTCTCTGACAGTTTTTAGTATTCTGTTTTTATGCTGTGTGAGATTTTAATTATTATATGTCTGGGTGTAGATTTATGTTGGTTATGACTGTTTGGCATTCTATATGCCTCACTTATTTGTATATCAGATTTTTTCCCATTGTTTGGGAAATTTTCTGTCATTATTTCTGTGAACAGCTTAGTTATGTCCTTTGCATTGTCTCCTGCCTCCTCACTGATGCCTATTAATCTTACATTGTTTCTCCTGGCATCATCTTGAAGCTGCTGGATTGTCATTTCATGCTGCTTTGTTGTTTTTTGAAGTTCTACCCTTCCATGATTGCTATGTGTGATCCTGTCCTCAAGGTCTGAAATTCTATCCTCAGCTCCATTTAAACAGTTTTGCCAGCTTTCAGTACAATTTATTGTTTCTTGGATATCTCTTTGGATTTGTTTCATGGACTCTGCTTTTTTTTCTGCATTGTTCATTCAGAGTTTCAATCAATTTCCCATGCTCCTGTACTTTTTTTTAAATCTATTTCTTCTCTAGCTATGTTGAGCAACTCATTTACTAAGGTTGTTATTTCTGTCTTTACATGACATTATTTCTAATTTGAGTTCCTCTATAGCCTTGTGGATTTGTTTTTTTACTTCATTTGCTATCTTTTCAGAGATTTCTGGTATATGACTTTTAAAGTCCTCTATTTCATTATTGCCTGTACTTGTTCCTGATGGACTAGACGTCTGAGATTGCATTTTGCCCTTTTGTTTAGTTATTTTCACCTTTTCGGTAAATATGTGTTCTTCTATTCCAACAGTCACAACTGTCTGTAGTGCGAGCTTAGGGTCCTACTGTGTGGTTGATGTTTGTCCAATTGCAGCGTACCACAATGAAGAGGAGATCCAGTCACCTGGCTTCCTCCTACTGGGCCTGTTGTGTGAGTACTGTATTTTTTCTGGGCTAACTAGCCTGGAAGTATTGATGTATGGCAACTCTTAGTTCCTGCTGTTGTTGTATCTTCAGGTTGTTGTAGGTCACCAGATCTCGCTGGCTATAGTGTTTGTGTCAGCTGAGGCCCTACTGTGTCACTGGTGGTCTCATAAGCTCTTTTAATTTTTCTAAGTTTTGGGGTTTCGGCACACTCTTCAACCAGTCTGATGTTCTCTCTGTGTGTGGGAGGGGTTACCCACTCTCTTGCCAAGTTCACCAAGGTCTTACAGTTGGAGGGAGTTTTATTTCCACTCCTATTTACCCACTGCAGACCTTTATTTTAAGGGCAAACTCACTATTCTGACTGGAGCCTGCTGACGTCTTCTGTTTGGGTAAGGGGTTCCTGAGTCTTTCATCCACCCAGCATGATAATCCACAGTAGTCCAAGGTTCTGATGTCCCCAGTGGAAGGGGAGGCCCAGCGGTGGCAGTTCAGTCCTGGGGTGGGCTTCGTGATGTTCTAGTTGGCAATTTTTAAAAATACCTACCGTGTCTAGCACTCACCAGTCTACCAAAGAGTGATGTCTATGAGCCAGAGGAACACCCCCTTCCTAAAGGAGCTAGCACAGATTAAGTATATTTTCTAAATAAAATCTAATGGTACATGGTGTTTTCTATTATCATTATTCTATTCCCCACTTCAGGAAGAAGTTATTCTGTAATTATTATGGATAATCATATAATTACCAAATGACTATTATGTTATTAAATTACAAATTTGAATATAAAGTACAATACAGATATCAAATATAAATAATATAATAACACATTTAATATATAATAGAATATATTTTAATGATTAAATATATATTATTAAATTATAATTATTAAATAATTATTTAAATTATTTTCAGATGACAAAGACAAATAGTACAATTTTTTCCACTGGCTTTATGCAGTAATCTCTTTATTTAATGCTACTTTAATTTTTTTAGGATTAAAAAATTACTCAAATTGGAGAGAGAAATGAGTATCTCCTGAGAATCAGCCATGACCAACCAAGAAATCAACCAGCCAGCCTTTCTGGTAAGCCATGCAAGCTGTCTGGGTTCCAGGGAGAGAAAAGTCAGATAGCAGTAGCGTACTGGTGCATGGGCTGAGAATCAAACACTTGTCTGTGTGCCACCCCCACCAGGCAAACTGCTGGTTTGGAGGACAGGCTGAGTTGATAGCAACTAAGGTACATAAAGCACCTAATGCTTGTGTTGTTTGGTTGATTATGCAGGCCTGGAGCCAGCGGTTTGGGCGTCTGTTGGGAGGATGACAGTATGCAATATAGCAAATAGGGGGGATTTCCTTCTGTCTCGTCTTTGGAGTCAAATATTGTTTTCACTGTTTTACTTTGTTCTGATTAATTGTTTTGATTTAGTCAACATTCTGTTTTGATTGGTCTTATTGTGTTTTGCTTTTGGTTTGATTTTGCTCTACCTGATGGAATGGACAACTATTGTGAAGATAACAAGATATACTACAGTAGCTATTGTTGTTTTCCCAGTATCCTGTTTTGAAGTTCTGTACCAATTTTGCTGCATTGTTTTGATTGGCTTTGTTCTGTCTTGTTTTGTTGGATTTTATTATTTTTAAAATTAAAAAAATCACTCACATTGTTTATAATGTTTCTTATTTAGGGTGAACAACTTGTAGTTTTGGTTCTTAGTAAACTAAGCCATAAAGAAAAAGCATACTGAAATTTTTGCAAATAAACATTGAGTTCATTTTTGATAAAGGAAAATCTGATTTGCATACATTTTCAAGTTTTCTTTCCGACTGACTGCCCTTCCCCACATGTATTATTTTGCTTCAATTTTTCTAACCATAAGAAATAATTCTCAGTAAAACTTAATATTCAGAACTTGTCCATACGTGTGTGTTAGTATGCATGTGTGCATGTGTGCGTGTGTGTGTGTGTGTGTGCATGTGTGTGCATTTTCTTTATAACCCACTTTGAAGCAAAGCTTTTGAAATGGAAAGAACTTCAGATTTGGACCTTGAGCTTTTGAATTGGCTCTACCCTGAGACTGATTTTGACAAACAGAGAAAAGCATGCTTACTCTCTGCACTTCACACATGACAGAGAAGGAATTTGTGGTGACAAACAGCAGCTCTAGGAAGGTCTAAAGAATTTAAATCAATGAATGCAGTGCTCCAGTGGTTTAACAAGATTTTGGAGTTAGCAGTAAAACTGTTATTGGAGGAATTTTGGAGACTCTACTGCCTGCAAGAACCATGGATTAAAATGGCTGCTTGATTTCCAAACTTGGCTTGGCAGAAAAAAAAAAAGACTGGATCTAAATGCAAAAATGTAAATGTAATATATTTAAACTAAGCCACCATCTCCTGGGCTCAGATTTCTCTACTCTTATTATGCAGCTAAATGGCCACTGAAATAGGGTAGAAAAAATAGAAAGCTATCAGAGAAATATAAAAACCGTATCTAGTGTCTTACCAAATAAGCAAACATATCAATGAGTAAGTTATTGTGATATAACAGATGTACACTGTAAGTGTGTTATAGCTGTTCTTGCTTTCTGAATAAGCATGTAGTTTTTCTTAGAACTTTTATGTACTCTTTTTTGCTGTTGTTATTTTGTTATTTATTTATTTATTTTTTTGAGACAGAGTCCCACTATGCAGTTCAGGCTGTGCGTGGGCTCACTGTGTAGCTCAGGTTGGCCTTGAAGTCACAGTGATTTTCCTGCCCCAGCCTCCGTAGGGCTGGGATTACACATGAGGGCCACCATACTAGATTGAACTTTTAAAAGCAAATATATTTAGACGAATTAATGACATTTTGGACTGCAAAGTCTAAAAACCAAAGTCTTTTAATTTCTAATTTATAGTCTCCAAATAGCCATAAAAATTCAATAGAAAGCAAACCTAAACACATAACTATTATAATGGTAAGTTACAACAAAAGATAAATCTATGAGAATTGTGTGTTGCGTTCATTTGGATGTTACTTCAGGACAGAATTATTTTAATTGTTTTAACTTCTGATCTTGTTTTAGTTTCAACCCTCTTTTTTCTAGTTTCTTAAACTCTAGTGAAGAAAATACAACTTCATTAAAATTTTGAATTCCTCTACCGGGCTCAGATCGGCATCAGGGCATCAATTTCTCTACATTCTGTTCTCCCGTGCAGCCCCGTCTCAAGAGGGAAGAAGCAACAACCGTCTCTCCACCGGGAGGTGGCATGGGAGCTTCGAGAGGGAGGAATTTGGCAGCAGGGACCGGCAGTGGCAGTGAGCTACTGTGAAGACTCCTGTCCTCCGTCCTTTGTGTGTCGTGTGAATGAACGAATATAGGACTCACGCGGCCCGTCACTCCGTACCTGCTTCTTGCCAGCATCTCCGAGGCTCCCTAGAGGTGATCTCCTTGGGGAAGGGGATAGTCCCTGGGTCCAATTCCTCTTCATTTTGAAAAACATAAAAATTCAATTTGCAAGGCAGTGAATGAAGGAAAGCAAAAATGTTGCGAGTGAGCCGTAGGTCGCTGTGGCAGCTGCAACATCACCACTGGCCTTTGCTGCACTTTCCTCAATGAAATGCGTCCTTGAGACGATATTGTCTTGAGGTGACAATTTCATTAATGAAACCTAGCTGCTGCCACTCTGAAGTCAGTTCCTAAGATTTCTTGTGAAAGCGATGACAAGCGGAGAACAAACTTTCGTTGCGGTATCTGTTAAACATCTTTGAAGCTGAATACCAGAGCTCACCAGTTCCTCCCTAATTCTGCAGAAAACAAACCACACTGCTGATTACCAAGAAAACCAGCGAGAAAGGAGGGCTTGGGCCTCAAGGGGTGTGGGGCAGGTGTGTTAAGAAGTTGGAGTGATTTGCTAAGTCAGAGAATATTGACTGGGTTGTGCAGGACTTGCACACACTTGTGCCCTACTCTGTGCCCTAGCCATTACCGTCTAACTTTCTACTCTCGGAATCTGGGAGGTGCCTCCCTCCTGTGCTGCTGCATAGGTCTAGGTCTTTGGTGCTTTCATGGCCCATCAGAGTAATCAAGAAGTATTCACAGGTGCAGTGAGATTCAGAAAGGGCTGACGGTGACCCTCACAATGAGTATCACTGCAGGCTGGATCTCAAAGGCACAGTAGACTAATATGTGCAAGAATTTACCAGGAGTTCTCAACTGAGACCCACCTTTTAGTCAAGGAAGGCAGGTCAGCTCCTGTATCGGGCCACACCATCTTCCCAATGACCACCAATCTCCTTCGTCTCCCGGTTGTTCCCTGTGCTCGTGGCTTCCCGAGCTGCAGAACTGGGGCATCTGTCCCATCATGCCTGAGATGGTGTCCACCAGTGTCCACTCACTTGAATTTGACCAAAAATTTGCCATGAAGCAGATGCACTGTCCAGTGCTGCCTTCTTGTATTTTTTCCCTCTTAATAAATCTGTGGAAGACCTCTGTGTGCCTGGACTTGTGGAACCGTGAAGTGCCGCTGAGAAGATGAAAGAGAAAGAAAGGACACCCTACCCTCAATAGCCCGGTCCCCATGGGTCACCCCAGTTCCCTGTGCCTCAGTGCTGGCAGCAGGGTGCTTCACAGCCACAGGGTGGACTGCCCGTGGGTGGCACACGGTCTCATTCAGTACGGGCTCTGGCCAGGATGGCCACTAAATGCATTTAGCTCGAAGCAACCTTTGGATACCTATTGTAGTAGATAATGAACTTAGTTTTTAGTTTTTTGCCTTGAGCAAGTAGACTTCCAGTAGGTATGTTCAGGGGTAGCTAAAAGTTGACCCTGTAAAACTTGTTTGCCTCACTGATTTGTTCTGTATTAGTGAATTCTGCCTGTCCATTTAGTACTATCCAAGGCAGATGGAACCTGATGAGACACTTTAACTAGCTTGGCTAAGAACAAAAAAGAGCAAAGAAAATTAGATCCATCCTGCTAACACCGGAAGACGAGCTGGGGCAGAGATTGGGGTTTCTAGGGTCTTTCTTCAGCATGGATACCAATTGGATTCTAAATTCTTCTGCTCTTTTTCCACACTCTCTCCTTCTCTTTCTCCTCGCTTTTCACATTCATTTTCTTTTCTCTCAAACTTCAGTTCTTTTAGGATGATGATGATTACTTCCAGGGTCTGAGCATGTCTCATGCACTGTGATATAAAAACATTTGTAAAATCAGGATCCAAAGCCAAGGCCAGCAGACTCCCAGCCCCCATTTGTTTCTCCCCAAAGCACATAGTCCCTATATTTAAGGGAAAAAGATAGTATTTTTTTTGTTAAAAATACTGGAAAAGGCAGGATTGCAAAAAAAATGTTTTTGATGTTTTCATGTTATTTTGATATTTTCCTTCAAATGAAAAGAAAAACAAACCCCATATCATTATATCTTTCAGTTTTTCCAGTGTCAAATGCTGTTGCAATAGGAGAAACATGAATCAAGACACAATCTTCAAAATCTGAATAGAAATACAAGCTGGAGAAAGCAAATGCATGAGCTGTTGAAATTGAGAAATAACCATAAGCTACAGAACTTTTAAATTCATTTAAATAGCTCACCTTTACTACATACTTAGCTATAACATTCATCTTCAGTTGAGCTTAAATTAGGAGAAATACCCCACTTGTTGTGGTAGTGGTGCTTAATTAAAAAAATTGTATTTTGTTGAGGAATAAAGGTACTTAAAGGACTTTCACCTCCAGTCTTTTGGCATTATTATCTGCTTCTTCAGTAAATTGCAAATTTGCAGCTTTGCTTGTGCTGTTAGTATTTAAGCAATAATGACTGCCATTTATAGTCATTTAATCTTTTTGGAAGTCTTTCTGTCAATTTGCTGGAGAAAATACATTGCCTTGGTTACTACAAAGCTTAATTAGAGCTCAACTAATTGGCAGTTCACATCTAAAACTTGATTATGTGAGACATCTGTTGTTTTTGAGAAATAATTTATTGAGGCAAAATTCATGTAATCCAAAATGAAGTGTCCTAAGATGCCTAGTTCAGTGGTGTTTAGAGGAATCACATGGTGCGCTGCTACCACCTTTATCTAGGTCCCAAACATTTCCATCCCTCTGAAGTGCATCCCTTTATGCACCGAGCAGTGCCTCACAGTTCCCTTCTTTCCCCAGTCCTGGTAACCACAAGTCTGTGTCTTTTCTCCATGGATTATTTATTCTAGGTGTTTTATGTGCATGGGTCCAGATGACCTGTGTGCTTTTATGTCTGGCGCCCCAGTGGACTGTGACAGCTTGCTTCAGGGTCCCCCTGGCTGTCAGACTGCCATTCTCCATTCCAACATGATTGCAGCCTGACAGGTAGTGGGGTGCCCCTTCTTGACTCTCCCCACTTCAGATGCGAAGGTCAGGAAGCGAGGGACCTGGCCCTCTTATGCAGACACAATGTTCACAGCAAGCTTTCAGCCCTGCCTGAAAACTGATATATAAGTAGCATTGCCCCAGCCACATTTTAGGTTATATTCTAGCTGGGTTCCTCCCTGTACACTGAGCCTCAGGGCCTGTTAAAATAAAGACTTGCTTTGGTGTCCCTAGAGACCAGCTCATGACTTATTTCTCAGGTAATGTTGCCTCCCAAAGTTCTATAAATCTATTTGAGATGATTTTATCCTGAATTGAGTGGATAGAATGGTCATTTACAAAGAAAGAGCAATGAACATTCAGAGCTAAGAAAGCAATAAACACTGAAGAGTTCGAGAGACCAGCTGCCACCAGAGACCAGCACTCAGTAGAGTTGTCCTACTGTGTCCAGCATGAGATGGCACTGAAAGGTGATGACCTGCAGCAGCAGTGACCAGCAGCGGGCTGTGCTAGCTTTTGGAACCCAAAATTATCTGGTATTATCTGGTGACATCAGCAGTGCTTGCTGAGCTGCACATTGCCAATTCATGACTTTTGTCTGAACTGAGCAAAAGAACCCTAAGCTGACTGGCAACATGAAGACCTTTTTCCGTTTTCATTGGATGGTAAGGCTGGTTTGTTTATCTGTTCATGTGGTGATAGGTACGTGGGCCGTTTCCACCTTTTGCTGTTGTGGTGGTTAGCTTCCCATCTCTCTGACCAATATCAGACAATCAGATCATAATAAGAAAAGGATGGTGTGGTTCACAATCTTGAGGGCTCCAGTTTGTGACTCGCTGGCCTTGCTGTTTGGGCATAAGGTTAGGCAGCTCATCAGGGCGATGGCTCATGGCAGAAAGCAATAGAACAGAAAGAGGAAGAGATGGGTACCACTGACCCTTCATAGGCACCCCCATGACTGAAGATCTCCCAGCAGGACCCACCTCTTTAAAATCTTCCACCACCTTCTAGTAGCCCCTGTGTGGGACCCAGGTTTTAACAAACCACCTTTGGGAAGCACTTGAGATCCAAATTACAGCAGTCATTGTGCATAGCTCTGGTCTAAGAAATATTCTTAAGCATGGTTTTTATTAAAGCTATGTAGGCAAATTATTTTGATGGTCAGATATCTCTGCAGAGCCTCTTAGGAAAAGTACAGCTCCCAGAACTCACATGGCTTTGCTGCAGTTTCTTTGTTTCCCAAAGTTGGGAATTTGAGCTTTTTCTGTCCTGTGTGGTCTTTGGGGACTGTTATGCCCCTTCCTGGTCACTCTTTCTCACTTTACATGCCAGTGCCTGACAGTCGTCAGCTTGTGGTCTGCAGGGCTCAAGCACCTTGCAATTCCAACCCCTTAGCAGCCCCTCTGTGCCCCATTGGTCCGTCTCCTCTACTCCAGGCTCGCTTGGGTCCCCACCCTGCCCTGCAACCCGAATGTTACCTACTCTTGGGTCACTACGGGCTCTACTTCCTGCGACCTCATTCTCAGGGATTGCAGTGCACCCTGACTCTTGCTCACTGCCTGAAAACAATTTTGCTTTATGCAATTTCTGAGAGAGTTTTCAGGAGGATCAGTAAGTCCAGTTGCTGTCAGTCCGTCCTGCTGGGGATTCAGAAGCTCCTTCTTAGGGATGCTTAGGGATAGTCTTTTTGTTGTTGTTGTTGCCAGTCAAGGTACTTTTAGAACTTTCCCCCCTTGTTTATTTTTATTTCTGTCTTGGAAAGCAGAAGCTTCCCTCAACTGACAGATGTTGACATGAAAGAAGAGCATGCTCACATGGATGGGAAACCCTGTGTTTATGGATGGAGTTTGTCATCTTGTGGGATTCATTGGTTAATAATCTTATTTAAGAGCTCCTTAAAATAATGACTAAAAGACATTTGGTAAACTAATAGCACAATTTGTTTGGAATTAAGACATGTGCTTGCATCTCAAATTTGGGATGAAGAAATGGCCCGTAGGACTTTTAAGGGAAAGTTGATGGAAGAAATAGACTTCCTTGTATATGTTAAATTACATGCAGATGGTACTCTATCTAAACAGGAGTACTTTGCTTTATTATAATTCTTATTTTACTTGGAGATGATGGACTACTTTTCTTGTCTACAACATCAGCTCCTTGGGAGACGGGAATCATAGCCTTCTTTTTCTTTCTCCTCCTCAAACTGTGAATCTGTTCCCTGGCCTGAGAATCCTGCTAAGGGGAATACAGAGTTAAGGATTTACCTGTTTAATTGTTAAATGTGTGGAAGGCCTTTGTTTGGGGCTGAGCTCCTACCTTGGGCCCCAACAGACTGGACTAAAGGAGGAAGGGGTCCCCAGAGCGGAGTCACTCGCCATCACACTGAACGTTGAAATTGGGCAGCTTTCCACAGCAGAGTTGATTCCCGGCACCCAGCTGTAAGGATCCCAGTTCCAGTGTGATAATCAAGGCCTCTGAGGTTTCACTCGAGTAATTTGATCAAGTCCCAGTTCACCTTTGCTTCCTTCTTGCTGCTGTCTTCAGCGTTTCTCTAGCTTTTGCTCATCCTCCAGGAGCTGGAGAGCTTGCTTCTAAGTCTTTAGGTGGGATGATGCCCGACTCATGGGTGAGGGTAAATTGGATCTTCCAAGTAAACTCGTTGACATTTTGTTTCTCACCTTCACAGTGCAGTCTGCAGTGACCTGCAATCACTAACCGCCCTGCTGAGTTACTCCCAGAAGTGATGAGGAGAAATGCACCTACATCAAAAACCTTTCCATGTCTCCTGGTCTGGCAATTTATTTATTTATTTTTTTTGAAACACAGCCTCATTAAAGGCTGCCCTTCAGGGTACTGAGTAACCCAGAGCGGCCTTGAACTTGCACCTTTCCTCCTGCCTCAGCCTGCCAGCTGGTAAGATTATAGGAGTGTGCCACCATGCCAGGCTTGAAATGTCAATCTTTAGTGGAAGACTTTCAAGGAAAGCATCTGCTAGCATTATAAAATCCTTTTTTTAAAAAAAAAATCATCTGACCCCCATACATGTGTATAAGACAAAATTATACAAGAGAAACTAGTTACTTCACATATCCTTTTATAAGACTGACTATACTCCAGGGAGTAACCTGGAGATGATTTCACTCCTTCAAGGAGCCGTAAAGTTCAAGGAGGACCCCATTTTATATATCGATTGTAGCCACTCAGCTCTTAGCTGACCTTTGATTCTTTCTGATCCCTGAATAAAGATAGATTTAGACTCGTGACTCATCTGGATTTTAAATTTTAGAGACCACCAGGTGAGAGAACCTTCAATAAAAACAGTACATCTTAATACGCTTATCTTGCTCAAGTGGGTGAATCGAAATGTTTCTAATTTTAGAACCCAGAATCAGTACCTCTGTTTTTCAAGCAGAAAACAAGAGCATCAGAAGAAGGCCTCAGTGTTTAATGAGACCATCTGGGAAAGGTTAAGTGACTTGGAAATTTACAAAATCACCCTGGTTTCATGTCCTATTCCATTCTTGCCCCGAGAGAGAGTGTCAAAGACACTGCCTACGCTAGTGACCAGTGTTCTTACCCATGGGACCATTTGAGCAAAGCAGTATTCCGTGAAGAAAAGGAAGAACAATAATAAAGATAACCTGTATCTAGAGCTATGCAGGATGCAGACAAAATAGGATTCTTATACATACGACATTTTAAAATAAAACAGTGTGTTGTAAATCTGAGTCACAGAAAATCAGAGGACAAGACGGCAGCTTGTAATGAAGAGTTCAGTCATTTAGTATAAATTGAAAGTGGTAAAAAATTCAGGAAATGAAGACATTAGTATTGGTTTAAAGAAACTGAGATAACAGAATGTTTTAGAAGTTTGTCATGGGAAGGCAGTGACTTCAGAGGAAAGAATGCCTGCTCTCTAGTGGAGGTGGGGTTCGCAAAGATGAAGGGGTGACAAAGCCTATTTTCAGATGGACACCTGCTGGAGCGGGTCTCATTGCACAAGAGGCTGACACGTGGGGAGTGTTTTTGTGATGATAGAGTCATCCACCACCCCAAACCTTTTATTCTGGAAGTAAGTTTATCCTACCGTGCAAATTTGGGCAGGTATATTTGAGGTAGGGGTGTGTGAGTGAATAAGGGAACAGTCGCTCTGACCCTCACTGGCTGTGTGATCCTGGGAAGGTTTGTTACATTGCTGAGCTTCCAAAATCACCTTTTATTTCTTCATCTTTTCCAACATACACCTTTCAGAGACATCAAGCTGATTGCTGCCTTGTTCTGAAAAATTTCGACCTGTTTACTTTTTTCTTGGGTAAATTTTTATTTCTCTATTTTTGATACCCCCCCATAACATCTTGAAAAAGGGTGGAGGCTTTTGCAGTTTACTTTGGCCTTCTCTGGAATCCTGTAACATCTTGAATCTCTGGGGACCCTCCCTGCCCCTATTGAATCCTTATAAATTCTCACATAGCAGAATATTAAGTGTCTTTCCCTTGGTTCAAAGCTTTTAACAGTGGTAATCATGATAAATTGTTGAATCCACAGTGGTAAAACATTGTTCCCACATCAGTTAAGTGAATAGACTGGTATTTTTGAATTTTGATGGTTCTTTTAATTGCTGACTGTGACATTCTTAAGAATTGTTTACTAAAATGTGTTCTTAGGCATTAAGGGGTAAATAAAGTCCTATGCCTGTTTCACAGTGGAAACTGAGGTGGGAAATAAGAATAGGAAATCTTGCACATAATAATAAACAATAATAAAATCTGTTTATAGAATGTTTCATAAGTTTTCCCATATGACAAACTCACAATTTTAGGTAATGAGCTGACAACTGTGTTTCTCTCTTCAAGAAACTTTGTTTTCATTATTAGATCCCCTGAATGTTAACAGCATTTATGATGGTTTAATATTTATTTGTTTATATCACGAGCTTTCAGAATGATCACATATTAAAAATAATTGCATGGTATTTTCTAAAGTTACATTATCTCTACAAATCTAGGCCTTTGTGGCAAGGCCAGAAGATTTGCCAACAGAATGATTATCACATGATGATTATGATGAATCTGAAGGATTGTTCCCAATTGAATTTCTGAGCAGGTTTAGAGGGATTTTTAGTTATAAATATAGATGTTTCATGCTTTAACAAATGTGGAACATCTTAATTGGAAGTTGGGTGAAATAATATGCATTTCTCTTTAATGTGTGTGTTTGAAAAGTGTAAAAGATTTTTAAAAGGAAGCTAAATTGAAATGATTTTGCTGTATTATGTGATTTACTTAATTCTTAAGATGCTTCTTAGAGGAGGTGGTGGAAATTATACTCAATCATATTTCTAATGCAACTTTGACGACAGAGCAGACAGGTACATGTTCCATCATGCAGCATTTGACTCCTTGAATTCTTTTTATTTTATTATGTTGTTTCTAATAAACTCGACTTGGTGAAGAGAAACTTCTTCTTTTGTTTAACAACCAAACTTTTCATACGTTTCTTCAAACTTTACAAGTGACAAGGTTGCTACGACACAGTAAGGCAGTTATTTATTAATGAACAGGTGGTTACGTGTGATTACTTTTCAAAAATTAGCTTTTAATATTTGAAATATTTAATATTTGAACTCATTAACAGTTCAAATGTTACATAAAGAGAGTCAATGAAAAACAAATTTCCTCCAGGCTCACCAGGAAGCGATCCCAGTCGGGAAACCATATCATTTTCATTGTTTTGTTAAGTTGGGTTTTATTCTCTTTTGTTTTGTTTGATTATGTTAAATCTGATGGCAGGAGCATCTATCTGAAATATAGCAAGACCTATTATGGGAGCCATTTTGGATTTACTAGTGGCCTGTTTTGAAGACCTTTATTGCATTCACTGCTTTGACTTTATTGTTTCTATTCTGTTCTGTTCTGTTCTGTTCTGTTCTGTTCTGTTCTGTTCTGTTCTGCTCTGCTCTGCTGTGCTCTGTTCTGTTCAATTTTTACTATGTCCAAAAGTATCTGCAGCTACTTTGAAGACAATAAAAGGCATTATGGTAACTATTGTTGGTTTTGTAAGGTTTTAAAGTCCTGTATCACTGTATCGGTTTATTTTTGATTGTTTTATTTTCCTTGGTTTTATCCTCTTTAAAATAAAATTGTAAAAAAGCCCCAAATTTCTCACTTACCTTTATTTCCCAGTTGGTAGAAAATTGTCTACTAGTAACCTGATTTTCTGACTCAACTACAATCAGTTTATTATATGTTCTTTAAAAGACACTCTATGCTTGCAGATCTATGTATATAGACTTTTTTTTTAAATAAAATAGCATGAAATGTGACTTTTCATGATTTTCTGCTAAAAAATACATTTCGGGAATTGATCAGATTGGGACTACTTACTGGTTATTTATTAATATATTATATGAATACACCAAGCTGTATCTAACCAGTTTCCTACCAGTGAGCTGTGGTCTTTTGCTTCATCTTTTGGTTTTGCTCAATTAATAGCATGTATTAGAAAATTTTTAAAGGGCAAACTTGCAGATATAACATTGTTAGGAAAAAAGGAGAAAGTCTTAAAATTTGGTAGACCTGAGCAGATGAGCATCATAAGTGAAGCATGGGGCTCCCCATCCCAGAAGGAGATAAGGGCCTGTTTTCCTGTAACCCTACCAAATAGTCATGAAACTTTGGAAATTCTGATGTCGTAACTTAATAAATAAGATCATAAATTGTATCGTGAAAGTCTATTTAGAATTTCTTTTTATTGGTGATGTCCAACATCTTTTAAGGGGTTCAGCCATTTCTACTAGGTAATAAGTAAGATACCAAATTGGATCTTGTGTCTTTATTTAGAAATTTTTATTGTGAGTGAAGTCCAACATTTAAAAGTTTAAGGGCTCTTTCTATTTATTATGAACTGTTCACATCCTCTGCCTATTTTTTCTATTGGTCTGTTGGCTGTTCTAAGAGTTTACTTTATATTAACAGCTAATGACATCTTTGTGCAAATATTTTTCTATTTTTTATCATGAAGAAAAGTTTTTTTCTTCTCTATATGTCTGAATTTGTTAATGTTTTTTCTTTTGGCTCCTGGATTTTGTGTCATACTTGGGAAGGAGTTTTTCACTCTAAAGTGCTTTTTTTTCCTTGATGCTTCTAATGTTTCATGGTTTCCTTTTTCTTTTCTACTTCTTTAAAAAGATGTTTCAAATTATTGTTCTGTGCTGTATGTACTTGGATGGAAGGAAGAAGCTCGAAGGACGAAGTGATTTTTCTCATGTGGCTACCCTGTTGATACGGCATTATTCATTTACAAATAAACAAACCTGGTGCTTTATCTTTGCTTTCTGGAATGGAATGACACTTTCATCATGTTCCAAAACACTCCATGCATTTGCCTCTTTCCGAATTCTTTCCTCTGTTCCAAGATAAATGTGTCTTGATGCTCTTGTACTATGCTATTTTAATTGATCTTTTCAAAATTTAAGAAACTCCTACATAATTTTCTATGGGAGTTTTAGAATCAGTCTGCCCATTTATGAAGAAAATCAAATTTTATTTTAACTTTGATTATATTAAACATACATTTACTTAGGGAAAATTGCCATCTCTGAAATAGTGAATCTTCCTGTCTGTCATTGTTTATGTCCCGGGCTCCAGGCCTCATGCCTTTGCATTTTGCATTTGTGATTGGTTCATTGTCTAGCACTTGGATTAATGGTGAGTGCTACACCCACCTAGGGGTGGAGCCAGGATGTGATGTAATGGCAGGAAGAAGGCGTGTCTCTCTCTCTCTTGCCAGTTTCCGCCTTGCTGTTTGCAGCTGCCATGAACTATGGCCCTGCCATGCCACCCTGCCTTGGAGCCAACTGAGTATGGACTGAAACCTCCAGAAACTGTAAGAAATAAACCTTTCCTTCCCCAACTTTGGGCATCAGGTATTTTGTCTCAGTGACGAGTAAAAAGTAATTAAAACACTGTCCAATTACAGGATAGATCTTCCTAATTATTAAATTGTTCTCCTTTAAAGTGTTGCAAGTATTTCTTCAAATACTTTTGAGTTTGTTTCTATATATTTTATCTTTTTGATGATTTTTTTGGAGGGGGTATCTGGAATCAAACTCAGGATCTTGTAACTTGCCAGGCAGGTGCTTGTGCTGCTGAGCTACATCCCTGACCTTTTCTTGATGATATTTTGAGAGAGACTTTCCCCTGTCTAACATGTCCTCTCATTGTTTTGCTATTTTGAAAGTTAATTCTGAACTCAGTTCCTTATCTGAATTCTCATATTTTTTTGTTCTGAATTCTCATATTTTTTGTAACATAGCAATTTCCTAATGAGTTCTTTTGGATTTTCCAGGTTTATAAGCACCTTATCTTCAAAATGCATCAGGGAATCCTCCCCCTGTTTTTCACTGTTGATGAGTTGTAGTGCTGTAATTGGAATATGGTTTATCTCCATAGAGGAGAGGAAGAGGTGTGGAGCCCTCAGGAATGGATTAATGCCCTTCTCACACGAGGGAGGAGCTCTTGCTCTCCATCATGAGGTGGTGCTGCATGACGTTCCCACCAGGCCAAAGCAAATGCTGGCACCATGCACTCTGCTGTCCACCCTGAAGAACATGGGCCAAATAAACCTCTTGTCTTTGTAAATCACCCAGTCTCACGCATTTTACTATACCAACAGAAAACAAACTAATACCAGTATAACACTGAGAATGAAGTAACTCATCAACCATCTAGTGTTATTCTTAACAGAAATTATCTCATTGCTTTTTGACTCTTCCAGAAAGCGGTTCATTTAACCTACACTTTATATTTATTTTCACAAATTGAGAGGCCTGTTTTGATTTATGATTTTGTTCTTACACTTGGGCTTTCTTCTAAACTTGCCTTTTTCTTCTTTCTTTTTCTCCTTTCTTTTTTCATTTTTCTTTTTGGTGCCTGGGATTGAATCCAGAGACTCCCTGAGCTCTAATATTTGGCTCCCCCTCCTGCCTTCTTTTTTCTTTACTAATTTACTGTTTATATGGGAAGAACTACTTAATAAAACTGAAAGTTCAAGTTTACTGCAGACAACCAGCTGCTAGGTTTGGCTTTCATATTCATGATTTTGCTTTTTTTTTTTTTTGGCATCTGGAGATTTTCCTTATTTGCTTATAAACTCAGCAATGCCTTTATAAGTGCTTCAACTCTTTTATCTAGTCCTTCTGGGGTTTTATGACCAGTGGCTTTCAGGATCCCTTGTTTCTGCATGTTGAAGATGTTAATCCACTTATATATTCTTATGCGTGCCAATATTTATTTTTCAGAAAGTGCTTTTTTTGTGTCTTTCACCTTTCTAGCTTACTGCACCTTCTGATTTTTCTTTATTAGTTTTCATCTAATAAACAAGCACTTTTATTTTGTACACTCAATTTGTTTTCCAAACTTAGTGGATTTGAAACGCATTGAGAGAAACTCAGAAAACTCAGTGCCTCACTGACTATATGATATGCATGCACTGCAACTGTCATTTGGGAGAATCCAGATAAGCCCTCAGTGACCACAGACTCTAAGACAGCCCAGGGCGTGAGTGTGGCTGCCTTGATGACTGCCCGATCTACTCCCCAGCCATACGATTCCTGGAGAGTAGCTTCATCCCCTTCAGCTTTAGTTTCCTCACTTGTACAAAAGGAATAGATGAGTTACTTTCATACAAAGAGTATTTCATATTAATTCCATAGGAAGATTAATGTAAAACACACAGAACAATCTTTGTGCAGTAAAGATAGGTTTTACTAATGCTATGTCAGTTGCCAAGCAGAATGCTCTATTGGGAAATGTCGCCATGAGGGATATGTAGAAATTCCTTTTTGAATGAGTGGCCATAACATAATGTGCATGGTCATTCCTACTGAGTGACCTCTTGTTACTATGCGTACAGTTTGGTGTCTCCCCTGCATTCATGGTAAACCTTCCTTTTCGTTTGGATATCAGCAACATCCACCTCTGGACATATGTGTGTGTGTGTGTGTATATATATATATATATATATATATATAATTTTTTTTAATAAGAAAAATGAAACTTCTAATTTCTTTAAGCCATCATTTGGCTACATTTTCTGTTACTTGCAATGAAACCCAATCCTTAACATACAGAGAATTTGGGTCAGAAGTGCCTGACCAACCTTAACCGATCATTCTTTCCCACTTTGGCTTCCAAACCAAGACCGGACCAAGAAGAAATAAATAAAACAAACCCTCAGAAAACCTCTGACTGTGTTGCATGACACACACATATATAGTATGTATGTAACATTTGTGTAGTATATAAATAAGATATGTACATAACGTGTACTGTGCATAATCTATGTATCCACCAATGTATAAATAAAAACAAGTTGTGTTCTCCTTTGAAGAGGATTTTCAAAGTCTCAGCTACTGTGCCCATTTTCCAGTCCAGATACGCAGAGGGGATCTGCTCCTGTGGCAAGCTCGCCGTCAATGGTATTTATAGTTTTCTTGCTCACATTCCATTTCCACTGGTATAGCACTTCGGCGCTCAGGTCCCTTTATTTGGGGAATGACCCACGTCTACTTTTGTGACACTCCTGCCTCTGAGAGGTTGTTGTAGTTTTCTAGAAGACTCTACCACTGGAGGTGCTAGGGGTTGGAAATCTGAAGATCTCTAGAATTCTATCCTTACATTCTCAGACCCAAAGAAGCCAATTTTTCCTCTCATAACTGGGAGCTAAAAACCTCAGTCCACGCTGCCTTCCCATTCCCATTTTATGGCCTATTTGTTGGTTGGTTTCAGTGGCCTTGCAGAGCTTAGAGGCAATGCTGACTTTCAGGATCATGGAACCGCTGGCATGTTCTGTGCAAATGTTTCTTCCGTGTGTGCCCAGAGTCCTGAGCACAAGAAGCAGAACTTGGCAAATAATCTGGTGGTGTAGTGATGGATGTCCGTCTTGCCATGTCCTTCTTCTGACCAAAGTGCTGTGGTGACCGGGGCTGGTAGTCACAGATGGTGGAACCCACCACACCCATCCCTTAAGCAGAAAGGGATTTTTAAAAAGAAAAGTAGTTCACAGTATCTCCAGGATAATAGGGAGCCAGGACTTGGTACTTAACACCTTCTGGAATAACACCTGACTATGTTGCATGAGTGTTCAGTACGGCCACCTGCTGTCAGTGGTTGTCCTGTGACCGTAATCATGACAAGGACTAGAGACACATGTTCAGTACACTCGTCTCAGAAGAGCCCAACCCTTAGGCAGCCGTGGTGACTGGAAGCCTGAGCGCCTTGCACACAGCTCTTGCTGCGGTTTCCTCCTCCCGCGAGTGAGTCTGTCACGGTGTGTGTCATCCAGGGGACCCCGCCACTCACCCGCATCTACGTTGCACCGCTGTGAAGGAGAAATATGCTTGGATTATGTGTGTGTGTATTATTCCTTGAGTGGGAAAGTCTCACTCCTTGGAGGCTGTCAAGATGCAGAAACACTGTAAGTCGGCATCAGGGCAGCGGCAAGAACCCCAGTCACTGCAGACCTATTTTGGCAATGATACAGGCTTCAGAGTTTCAGTTTTCAATTTTTTTTTTTATTTAGATAAAATTCACTTAGCATAGAACTAATCACAACCTGTGGCCAAAGCCAAACTTTTGCCTTGCCTGGGTGGCACTGAGTGAAGAGCAACTGTCTTGGGCTACATATAAATGATGTAATTTAGTTAATAAACGTGACAGACTTTTCTGCCTTTTTATTTTGTTATCATAGCATTCCAACAAAGGGTGAGCAGCCTGTGGCTGTGGGTTCCACACCGCTCTAAAGTGCCCAATTCAGTGACAGTTTGCTCATTCACACTGTTGAGGAACTATCGCCTTTATCTATTTTCAAGACCTTTTCCTTACCCAGAGGAAAACCCCAGGCCAGCTAAACAGGTATCTCCTATTGCTCCCCACTTGCCTTAGCCACTGGGGAAGCAATTTGTTTTTTTCCTGTGGGCCGACCTCTTCTGGATATTTTATTGGTTAGACCATTTTTGTGTTTGGCACCAGGAATCAAACTCGTGACCTCACACTTGCCAGGCGGACGCTGTGCTGCTGAGCTGTGTCCCCGGCTCTGCATGTTTTATAGAATGGGAATCACACAGAGCCGGCGGCCGGAGCAAGGTGGGCAGAGGCTCCAGGCTGCTTCAGGGCGCTGCTTGGTTAGGTCTGCAGGCAGCTGCCTCAGCCACTTACTGCCCGAGTGGGGTGGGAGGGAACTGGTCCCCAGAGTTCAGAGACCCCAAGTCCCAACTGTTCCCTTTGATTTCTGGAGGTGGAATTTCTGGGTCAAGGATATGAATATTAAAGAGCCGTGGCTGCATATTGTCATATTGCTCTTCAGAAAAGAATGTTAAGTTGTATTTGCAACAATTCTTTGCTACGCTAGTACTGGACATCATCTTTTGAGTTCTTTGCCAGTTTGATAGGTATTGTTCTAATTTGAAATTTTACAACTTCTATAGGAATATCTTCTGTTTCTCTAGATATCTGTTCTTTTATGAGGCTTCCCATCTTAACCATTTTTCAACTATGTTCCAATGTTTTCTTACTAAACTATAACAATCTTTATTATGTATGCACATTAATAATAATGCTTCATCCATAATACTACAAGTAGCTTTGTACTAGTTTTCTTTTGTCTTTTTGTTTTGGGGTACTGGGGATTGAACTTATGACCTTGTCCTTGCCAGACAGGTGCTTTGCCGCTGAGCTGTATCCTTGGCCCTTGTCTTCACTTTTTATGGGCCTTTTGACATTTAGAATTTATAGATTTGTGTTTTCTATATATATTTCACTTTTCTTTCCATCAATTGTAAATTCCTCCTCATGTGAATTAAATATTTCTCAACAATTTCCTTAGTTGTTTGTGATTTAAAAATTTAAAATTTTGTAATAATGTATCTGCCTTAAAAGTGACAAGTATAGTACAAATAATTCTCTTTATCCAGATTCCTCAAGTGTTCCTTAATGTCACACATTTATTTTAACCATCTTGTCTCCATTTTTCTCTATCACTATCTCTATCAATCTACCCACATATATAAAAAGGTTATATGTGTGTGTGTATATATATATATATATATATATATATATATGAAAAAGTTGCGTATCGAGTGCCTCCTTTGTCTCTACCCATAAATAATTCATGATGTATTTCCTAAAAACAGAAACAACTGTTATCCCAGGCTTTTGTCATTCTAATCATCCCATCTGAACATGGTTCAGGGCATGAACATTTCAGTGGAAAACAGTTAATAAATGACTAAGATAGGAAATGTCACAAAGAAAAAAGAACAAATATTTAGAAAAAACAGAAAACTATTTGACTTTAGTAGTTGTAAAATTGCAAAATTTTCATGAGGGTCTAATCCAGAAAGGTAAATATTCTACAAATATGACCATATGACAATTATAAAAATTAATAAATTAGTCTCAATAAAATCATCCAATGTGTACATTTATTTGAATTTATGCATTTATAATTCCTTAATAACAGCACTCCCCCAGTATAGAATCCAGTCAAGGATTACATGCTGCACTTCGTTGCCAGGTCCAGAATTTATTTTGTGGTATGACTGTATTGGTTAGTTTTCCCTTGCTGGGATATAATACCTGACACTCACAGGTTAAGGGAGGAGAGGTTTATTTTGGCTCACTATTTCAGAAGCTACAGTCCATGGTTGGTTGGTTCCAAGGCAGGCACATCGTGGTGGAAGGGTGTGTGAAGAAAAGCTGCTCAGCTCATGGTGGCTTGGAAGCAGAATGGATGATAAAGAACCAAAGGAAGTGGGGCCAGGGTTCAGAAATTGTTCCTCCTGGCCATTCCCCCATGTCCCATTTCCTCCAGTGAGGCCCTGCTACCTAATGGCCTATTCAGCTACGAATTCATCCATCGGCTCTGACTGCCATTGGACACTGACTGCCTTTGTTTGTTCCAGATTACCTTTTCTAGGATGTTTGCAGAGCCTACAGACTTGGCAGGTACAGGTGTGGTCTTCCTGTGGAGAAAAGGGCAGAGGGTTTATTGTCCCTTATAAAAGATTCAAGTTCCCTAAGGTCAAAGATTTTTTCTTGTAACCTCGCCCACCTCACATGAAGACATTACCTGGGCCTCTGCACAGGACTCAGCCACGGTTCCAGGCTACTGTTCTCACTGTGAGTAATAAAATCAGTGTCTCTGACCCAAGAATCTTGCATCTTCTGCATGCTATGGAGCAGAAACTACTTGGGGTAAAATCTCAGACCTTTTGCCAGGGTAGCAGAGCAGAGGGGCGTCACAGAGTTCAAACAGTTCATGGCAGGCAGGTTAATGCTGCAGTCTTTGTAGCTTGGTCTCTAGAATAGATAAACATAGGTGTTCCTGCCACAGTCCTGACTCTAGCTTTGCAGTCAAATCAAATGGAGCACTGCATTATGGCTTAGATAACTCACGTAATGTGGTTTTTCTGGGCAGGAGATTGCAGGTAGTTCTGTTGATGACAAATTTCACCTGAATTAACACTGATCTGGGGTTGCTTGAAAGACTGATGGTTTTAGATCATATTGGGAAAAGGATGTCAAGAACAAGGGACTGCACACATGTTTGTAACAGTGCTAATCAGATTATATCTGGCATATTGTATTCATTTCTGGGTTAGAAAGCAAGACCATCATCTTCATCTCTGTTCTTTTTTTTGTTTCCAGCTTTGCTGCATATGACTGACAAATCAGTATAAGTGAGGTCTACACTGTGATGTTTTGATAAATGTATACATTATGAAATGGTGACCACAAACAGGTTATCATATCCATCACCTCACCTAGTGACCATTTTTATTTTTTGGCAAGAACACTTGAGATCTAGGCTTAGTAGATTTCAAACATGCAACATATCGCTATTCATTATGGTACTGCCTTAGTTACTTTTCTTGTTGCTGAAACAAAATACATGACACCCAAAGTGAAAGCTCACGGTTTGTAGAGGTTTTGTTTCATAGCCAGCTGGCTCCATGGCAGGGTGACACAGCAGAGAGGCATCACAGAGAACAGTTCATGGCAGGCAAAAGGCAGCAAAGCAGGAAATTAGCAAGCAATGGCACCAGCCCCTTTTCTATCCCTTACATTCCATCCAGGCTACCTGCTCTTAAACTGGCTAACACTCACACCCAGAGTGAGGCATCCTTGATCCGAGCATCATACCCTTAATCTCAGTATCACACACTTAATTCCTACATCATACACTTAATCCCAGCATCATATACCCTACTTCCACCCACCTCTGAAAAGCTCCACCTATGAGTGCATGAGACTCTGAAGGGGCATTTAGATACAAGCCATAACAGATACTATGCTGTGCATTTGGTCTTCAGAACTAATTGGTGTTACAATTGAGAATTTGTACCTCTGCCCAACTCCTCTCCTTTTTCCCCACCTCAGCTCCTAGTAACATCCTTACACTCTCTGTTACTGTGTGAGATCATATAGTATTCTATAGATTTTGTTTTTCTGATTGGCTTAGGTGACTTAGCACAACACCCTCCAGGTTTGTCCAAATCATCACCAATGGTGGTCTTTCCTCCTTTTTCAAAGGTTGAGCAATATTCCAGTGTGTGTGTGTGTGTGTGTGTATTCGTGTGTGTGCATGAATTACATGTTAAAAAATCCATTTATTTGTTGATGGACACTTAGGTAGCTTTCATGTTTTGGCTACTGTGAATAGTGCTTCATCAGAGTGCAGATGGGGAGTGCAGATGTCTCACAGTAGTGGAAGGATGAGGGTCTGGGGCACAGGTGGTGGCCCATGTGGTGGTACATGCCTGGAGCATCTGGGGACTGGGGTCTGGCGTGCAACCCCTAGAGTCTGTGCTGCTGTGGTCTGAGCCCCCTTAGTGCACAGCTGCACTGCTCCAGGGTGAGAGCCAAGCAGTAGTGTGGACAGAAGAGGTACAAAGTCCCAAGGGTCTGCAGGTGTAATGAATCCCAGAGGATGCACAGCCATAGCCCCCTCTGGGGCACAGGAAGGACTCCCTCTCTACAGCCCCCCATGCTTGGTCACCTTTGTGGTGAAAGGTGCTGGTTTCACCACTGGGCCCGAGTCCAGCCCCACAGAATCCTCCGCAGGGAAGACTGTAATCAATGTTGCTTCTGGGGCTGCTGAAGTCCAAAGTGACAAAGACAGCTGGTGTCCTCCATGTGTTCACCACTGGGAACCACAGTGCACTCACCACATGGCTGATGCTCATTACCACTGCACTACTTGGTTCCTGGACAACAGATGTGTCAGCTGCTCTGCGCCCCCACTACCTTTCCTATGCACCTGTCTTCTGTGCTTGACTTGGCCGCTGCAGGCTCTTAAGAGTCCTCTTAGCTCTCCCAGGGCTATTTTCCTCCAGGAATAACTGTCTAGTTGTTGATTTTGTTTGTTCTCTTGAGATGAAGCTTCTCTGTGTTCCTTGGGTTCCCTGCCTGTTATTATTGTTGTTGTTGTGGGGGAGGCTGATGCATCATACCTTGGTACTGCTTTGAAACTCTTCAAATCTGGTACAGGATAACTTCTGAGGGAAAATTTTGTCTTGGTTCGTTCTGTACATTTTTTTGGCACTACATTCACAAGCTGGAACAGGTAGGTATTGATTGCCTTCTGATTCCCTATGCTTTCCAGCCAAATCTTTTTGCTTGGTACTCGGGGTTTTGGTACTAATTAAGGCGGAGAACCAAAGTGCACCTGAGTCTCTTACTCTCTCCTCTTGCTGACCGAGAAAACTATTATGGACATACCGAAGTAAGCTCAAACAGGTGATTAGAATGGCGGGGAGACTGGAAAGCCTGTGTTCTGCAGAAGGACTGCAGTACCAGGAAATGGTAAACTAGCAAGGAGAGACTTGGAGAGGCACAGGATGAATGTCTTTGGGTAGAGTGGTCACTAAGTGAAGTCATCAGAGGTATGGAATTTTAACTCTTTGGAATAAAAACATCTATTAAAATCAGAGTTTTCATCAACACTCAGCATCTGGAGACTCCCCGTGGGTGTTTATGAGGAGGATCAGGCCTTGTGACTTGTGGTAGTGGGACACAGGTGTGGGTGGTTGGGAGCTGGAGTGGGAGAGCTCTCTGGTCTCTCCTGGCTTTGACACAAACCAGTGCTACAAAACACCTCCCCAACTCTGGGTCTTGTGTTTCATGGTCCCTGGATGGTGTTTTATGGGCAGCTCTGCATTCCCTTGCCTGCCTTGTGTTAGATCTCAGTGGGGCTGCACCACTCATAAAATAAGTCTGCCCAGTCTATGGCTCATTTTGTAGGGCTTCTGGGAAATCATGCTGGGATGCAGAGTCAAGCTAATGCCTTCCTTTTGTTAGCTTTGAAATGCTTTCATCAGTTTTTTAAAAATTCCTCTGCTATTTGATCTATTAAACAGGGAAATACACACAAATCTGGCACCACTGTTTTTGTGAACACAAGGATAAAGAAGAAACCTTGAGTTTTTATAGATTCTATAGAAGCCAGCAGCTTCAACAAATTTGAAGAATTTGTTTCTTGTAACCAGTTTCTGCCAGATATCACAGAACTTTTATGCCTTTCCAGCAGGTAGTTTGGGTGTCATTAATCAAAAGTGTAGTGATATTTTGTGCTGGGAAACTAGTAAGGTCAGCTGTGAAGTCTTTTCCTAAGAAGGTGAACAAGTTTTGAACCTCTGGGAGGTTGAATCCAGATCAGTTGAATTTTGAGTTCAGAACCAGGGTCTTTCCATTTAAATGCAAAAAGGGTCTGACTGACAGGAATCAACTGAAGGCAGAAGAAGGCATTCTTTAAGTCCAGGCAGGTATACCAGAAGGTTATAGGTGGCAGAAGACTGAGGCAATGTATATGGAGGACAATTGTGGCAGTATTGGAGGCCTGGAGATCTTGAATTGGCTATACAGGCAGGACAGGTGTATTTTAGCAGTTTGACAGACTATAGACATTTTACATTTTGAAACCTCACTTTTTCTTTCTCAGGGCACTGTGACAGAGCTGGAAGGAACAGAGAAACAGACTGTCCCTTCCAGCTAGGGCCTCCTTAAAAATAGTAGGAGAGTTCTCAAGCCCTGTGGCAATTGAGTAACTGTCCAAAAAGGGTGTGTGGGATGGGAACTGCAAGGTGACGGCTGCATTGTTGGCAGCACAGAGATCTTGCCCAAGTTGATTAACAGTCTCCCAGACTGCTGTGTGGCTGGATGTCTGTGCTTCCCATGACATCTGACAGCAATGGGGTCATGGTGAGGTGGCATGGTTAATGATCAGGCCTGGAGGTGAATCTTTAGTCTATACCTCTGGAAGGAGAGTTTTCAGAATTCAGGGACTGAGGTTACCTGTCTCAGGCTGACGCAGGTGTCATCTTCCTCTTGGGGAACAGTCAAAGTTGAAAGTGCAGTGTTAAATGAGAGGGAGGCTGACTAGCTCGGTTCAAGGGAGATAATCACTTGTCATTTGGAAAGGTGGCCTCTTCCCAGAAGTGCTATGGGCTCTGGCTTATACAAGAATTCATGTTTTGTGAGATTTCTTCCCAGACTGCAAATTTGTGTCTGGCAGAAGGGGTGAAAGATAAAGACTCTTAGTTACGCTGGTGATGGTAACTTTTTTTTGACAGAAGGGACTTTTGAAGGCAGGGAGTTCTATTCCACTGTCTACCAGGAAAGTCTTAGGTTTGCCCCTGACTTTTGCAGTGACTGCAGACTCTCAAGGGTCCTGTTCATCCAGGCCTGACAGGTCAGGGAGAGATTCAGGTTGAGGTGGGCCTGGGTAGTCATGGATTTTTGTGTCTCAAAGATGAAAGAGACATTTTTTTTTGTCTATACCCCTTATAACTCACAGTAAGAGGGTATGGTCATCTACCAGGCTGGATTTTCTTATGGACATCAGATGCTTTTCTATTATCACATTTCTGGGTAACAGTGGCTGATGGGCTTTTTCCTCCCTTTTTAACATCTTTGAGAAACACTTGACTGGGTTGTTTCTAGGCAAGGTGACTTTTGGAAAGGCCATGGCAATGCATTTGTCAAAGTCAATAGTGCAATTTTGCTGACAGTCATCTTGGGTGGGTGCTAGATGGCACCATCTGACCAGGATAGCCATAGTGGTGAACCATAAAGTTTGGGGGGCCACTATGGCCCAATGCAGGCAATGGCTAGCAGGAGCCAGTTCAACTGACTGGCAGTGGAAGAGTTAGGAGCAGGGAGTGAAGCTATAGGTGTTGGTAGCAACTGTGGTGGTTGATGAGGGTGTCAAGGCAGCATTCTCGGGGAGAATGGGCCTTTTTTCCCTTTTGTTTCCTTTGAGACATACGGAGAAATTTGGTTTCATTTAACTCCATAAGAGCTCCCCCTCCCCCATACTGGGGATTGAACTCACGACTGTGTGCTTGCAAGGCAGGCACTTATGCCACTGAGCTAAATTCCCAGCCCCAAAAGCCCATTTTTGCTGCAGTCAGGGACTGTGGATTTTGACTAATAAATTCCCATCTCTGACTTTCTACATGTGCATTGTGTACCCTTGAATAATGGTGCAACAGACAAAGGGTAGATGTCTCCCAAAAAGAGGCCATTCAGATGCCTGCCTGGCTACAGCCCTTGTGAGGACTTAGCTAAGGAGGATGAGAGACTTCTCTTATGCCATATGTCAGTTGCCAAGGAAATGCAGGTAAGGCCAATCTGCCACCACAACCAGTGCTTCCCAGTCTTGGTGCACATATGGAGCAGCCTATTGCTTATTCTGTCCCTTTCATTCACTCATATTCATTCAACAGGCACTCAGAGGTTAAACATTCCATCCCCATTCCCTTGAGGGTGTTCCTGACTGACAAGAGTTGATTGTCTGAGCAGGACTGACAGACTAACTGGGGTACCTGTAGGGGTCTTACCAGAATCAGGCAGGCAGGCAGCCAGGCAGACAGACACTGCATCTTTCTCCCTTTGGAGTTTGATGTGAGCTACTCAAGCAGGGAGTCTGGAATCCTTCAGACCTCTGAGGAGACTTGAGAAGTCTTAAGGTTGTGCCTTCCTGTTGGGACTTGGAGAAGTCCTTATTCCATCCACAAGGGCCACAACAGAGCAGGACTGGTGACCAAAGAGGTCAGCACAGTTGGCCTTTCTGGCTAACACACCAGATGCCCTGGTAACTAGAAACACCAAAATGACACCCAGGATTTGGAGGCAAATTTATATATGTCAATGGGCACTGAATATCAGGCCCTGATCTCTGGTGGTTTGGGCTTATCTGAGAAAAGCAAGATGGAAGTACAGAAGCAGAATGGCTTGTCGCTTGTCAACATAGTAAATAGTTATGCATCACAGTGACCAGCTGTTTCTAAGAGAGAGAAGCAATTGGAACTGCAATAGGAATTATTACTAAGAAATTGAGTTATCCTGGCTGGGGGTGGGGGCATTTTAAAAAATTATTAGAGTAAAATACACATTACCATTAATTTCCCTCAAAATACATCCTGTTGTAGTCAGGGTTTGCAAGGGACACAATTTAATACAGGACACAAGTTATAGGATTATTTTATAATAGTCATGTGAAGAGTCAAACACAAAACAGTGCAGAAAATCTGTCCACCCATTAAAGACCCAAAGAATCCAGCCAAGGCGTTAAATCCCACAGTAATAACCTGTATGAGTCCAGCTGAAGGCCTAGATCCCCTGACAATGCCCCATGAATTCAGCTGGCGGCCTAGAGCCCAGGACAATATCTCATGCAAATCTATTGCATGGATCTGCACTGGGAAGGCCCAAAGGTCAGTGGCGGAAGCTAGAAAGTCTAAACCAGTGAGACGAAGGATCTGTGCCAGCAGGCTGAGGGATCTGCATTGGAGCCAGAAAGCGATGCTCAATATAAGGACTAGAACTCCCTTGAAAATTACCACATCCATCCTCAAGGTCAGCGAGGTCCCAAGCTCCTCCCATGATGAGAACGGCTGAGTTCATACCAGGAAGCCAGAGTGACAAGCTCCTTCAGGAGATCCCACAGCGCCATCTCCTCCTCTCCAGTTCTCCTGTTTATGTTGTTGGCAATAATCCTCGGGTGAGCCCTTCACATCCAGCGCCGTGCTGATCTGGTTCAGCTGGGTGTTACGAGCTGACCACCAGCTATAACCCACCACACATCCCCTCAAAATGAGCACATTTTCCTTGTCATTCTGAAGCAGCTCTGGAAATCCTCTTTTGGGAATATCTTAGCTGTACCATCACGACTGCCTCAATATCCTGTGCTGAATCAAACTGTTGACCTTTCCTGGTCATTTTGACTTTGAAGAGCTATGAATCACAAACACAGTGCCTTGCTCATATTAATGGTCATCTAACTAATGCTGGGCTCTCCCTCTGGGCCTCCGTGTTTGATAATGGCAAGCGTTCTGTCCACATTTCCTACCAGTAAATCTTTAGGGTTGAACAGAGTGGGTAAACCTCATAACAGGTGCTCAGAATACTATTATTTGTTCTCAAGTCTAAGGTGTTAGAAAAGATACCAGTGTTGGAGACAGACAGACCTTGGTTCTGCTTTTTTTTTTTTAATTTTATTTAAAGAGAAAAAAAACAGGAAAAGGGGTAGAAACAATACAGAATCTCAGAGAAAAAAAGCAGTAAGAAATCACTAGTTGATAAATTACATACTGTCTTCTTAGACCTAGTTGTTAAAGTTACAAAATTAAAGCATACAAAGTGGACATTCAAACAGTGAGACTGCAAAGAAGTTCAATGACCCAGTAACAACTTAGCAATATGGTTATCAATCCTACACACTTAAACATACATGCAGCCATATCCTCTAGAGCACTTTCTTTTCTTCTTTTTACTTTTTAAGTCCATTATGTGCTTAGTTGTATCCTGTTTCAGGTTGCTCAGTACCTTACTGACTTGTTTTGTTGTTGTGTTATATACTTTTAATCACCTTATATAATTCTGTTGCCTTGTTTTTGAGTTTCTCCTCATCCATGATCCATGGATCAGCTTTGGTGGAGCTGGGAGATTATTAGAGGTATTTCGTTACTTTCTTATCCACTTTTTTTTTTGAAGGTAGCAAAATACAGCAGAAAAAGACAGAACAAACCCATGGGACCACACTGCAATAAAACTACCACAGAACCTCAGAGCAGGTCACCAGGACACAAGCAATGGGCTCAATAGTACAGCCCATTTTGTTCACATTAGCTGTTCTTTGAATCAAATAGAGGAAAATGGAAGGAAATATCGAACTTTTAAAAACAGAATATTGAATAAAGCAGTACCATTAATCAAAACTGAGCAAAACAGTGATAAAAATATTTGCCTGCAAAGAGATGGTGGAAGGAAATCCCCCTTACTTGTCAAACTGTATAAATTCATCCTCCAAAAACATACTCAGACCTCCGGTGCCTACTGGCTAACGGGGGTGGGGGGCGGCAGGGGATGGATCAGTGTCTGATTCTTAGCCCGCGCACCGGCACGGCCCCAGCTGCTCACCAGGGCTGCCCGTAGGCTGCCTGTTCTCCCGGCGCCCAAAGTTCCAACCTGATGCAGAGTTCAGGAGTCGCTGATAGTTCTGTGGTTCTGCTCCTTGAGAACCATGTGTTCTTGCACTAGTGAATTAAGCCCTCTGAACTCAATTTCTTAATTTTGAAAATGAGGTAGTGATGTCACACTCACAAGATCATAGTAAACACTTAGCACCTAGGATGGGATTGATAAATGCTTTGGCTGAAATTGATCCAGAATACAAATTCACTGTTCCCAAAGAATTTTTTTCAGGATTTGGAGAGTGCATTACTGAATAATAAAAGTGTTCGCTTCCTCTCCAGAAGCCTAGAACCATGTGCCCACATCCTCAGAGGAATCTGAAGTATCATCCCTCCTGCTTTGTGCTTTCATGCTCTTGAACCCAACATTTCCTGATGTCCAGGCCAGAAACCATGCCATGTGGGATGTTTGGGGAGTCTCCATGTGAACACGAAAAGAATTTTGTAGTACAAGAAAAAATGTGCAAGAGTTCAATGCCAAACAGTCAAGTGCTCCTTAAACAGTACTTCTCATTTTAAAAAATATGACACCACTAAGGTGCAACTTACAGTATTTTCTACTCTTATTTGATCATCACATTCTTTCCCCACCCTCTCTTCCTGCAAAATGGGTAAGTAAGGGTTTCACAGAGTACACTTGAAAAAATCCGGAATGGTTTGTTTTAGTCTTGTGCCAAAGTGCTAGACAAGTAAGTCATTCCAGTTGAATAGGGCGTTCTTTAGAAACAGAAGAGGGAGTTGAGTAGATTTATGGATAAGTGCGAGAGGAAGATACCACAAGAAGTGGTACTTTGTGAACATGGTAGTTACTGGAATAATGAGTAACTAACCACTCTGGTAATACTTAGATAATAAGGCAAAGGAAGGCAAATTGACCATTAGGGCTCAAGCCACCATCTCCCTCCAAGAGTAGAAGTTTTAACTGGTATATGGGAGAGAAGCTGAAAACCTTTTGTTGTTGTTGTTGTTACTTTTTGGTTTTTCATTCTAAATGCATGTATCTTAGAGGAGAGGAAGAGTCTTAAATGGAAATAGAAATGAGTCAGAGCATATTAGCCTTGTGCAGCCCCAAGAGTTTAGTTTTGACTCTAAAGAGGTCAAGAAAATCTATTCATTAGAGATCATATTATGTTGCAGCAGCTAGATGGCTGGTTGACATCCTCAAAGTTTGGGTGATTTTATGAATCTGAGAATGGCTTCTATTTTCATGTTGTGTCACAGCTGTGCATGTTGTTGGAAGCATTAGAGAATAATGATGCTTATCTTTCTAGGTAAACACACACTATTCTTGCAATGTAGTTTTTAATGATTTCTAAGAGCTCATCTTGCAAAGTTGAGTTACCCTCAAATGTTTGGGTTGAATTCTCCATGCGATAGATTAAGACAGTGATCTCAAAAGTAATAGCCACATCTTTGATTTTTCTTTCATTTTCTTTTAATTGTTTTTTCTTTTTTTGGTGGCATTAGGGATTGAATCCAGCTCTTTATAGTGAGCTACGTTCCCCAGCTCTCCTTTATTTTTAGTTTTTATTTTGAGAAAATTGCCCAGGCTGCCCAGTACTTCCAATCCTTCTGCCTCAGCCACCCAGAGAGAGCTGGGATTACACATGTGTGCCACTATGACTGGGCTCATTTTTTTTTTGGAAGCGAAATGTCCTCAACTTTGCAATTCACTTTCTTTCCTTAGGCAAAACCCACTAATTGTTCTGTTTTACAAAGCAGCCCTTTGGAAGCAAAGGCTGAGGCTCTTCTGTGACCCACAATGTTCAATGACATCTGTCTCTTGGAAAGGTGATGTTCTTTTGGCCAGGAAGTTTTACAAGCTGTTTATGTGATGCACACATTTGCTTACAGCATAAGCAAAACAAAGTGACATTTTGTCTCTATAGGAGCATTTGCTGAGGGCTTACATTGTGTCAGAGTTTAAAGTCATCATTAGTCATCATGACAATCCGAGAACAGCTTCCCGAACCTGGGCTCTTAACCCCGGTGTGTAAAGGACCACGCCATGTGCTCCAGTGGTGAGAGAGGGGTATCAGAGACAGATTCCTCTTCCACACCCTGTGTCTCCTCTTCCCTTAACCTTCCTTTTCTGCCTGTGAAATCCAGGTGCTTCAATCCGTGGTCACAGATTCATGCCGGGGTAGGGTGAGTACAGAACGAAGCGGCTGTGTGTCAGAACCCACAGTGTCCCAACCCCGGAGCCTGATTAATGGTGCAACACAGAATCCCATCTGGACCACGCTTCCAGGGTGCTTAGCAGAAACCCTAGAGGAAGGGGCAAGTGAGAAACGTTAAAACAAAGTAAGTAAGAGGTTGGCGTCGTTTCTGTCCCAGCTTAATCGAGAGGTATCCCTTGTGGGTAATTAACTTTGAATCCAGTTTCAGCCAAGCCAATAGCCATTTGTTTCTATGCTTAGATACAGCATGGAACGGCACCCACACAAAGCAAAGCCCCAGTGACAGCCAGTGAAGCACAGCTGCCTATTGGTATCTATGGGACAAAGACTCCAGGTCCCTCCTTAGATACAGAATCTGCAGATGAGCAAGTCCTTTGTATAAAGTAGCTCAGTCTTTGCACAGAATCTATGTGATCTTCCCCCATGCTTTTAAAGTATCTCTAGGTCACATATAATGTATAGTGCACTGCAGTGCTATGTAAACAGTCGTTATATTGTTTAGGGGGTAATGACTCAAAAAGCCTGTCCATGCTCAGGACAGATATAATATATATATAATATTTCTCTCAATGCTTTTGATGGTTGAGACCTCAACCCAGAAGCAGGGGTGAGGAGGAGCTGCTGTCAGCAGGAACTTTGCTTCCTTTCTAGCCATGGCTCACCAGCCTGGATAGAGCTTTCCCAGAGTGCTGCCTGATGAATCACTCTTTGCCCACATAAAGTCTGTTTGTCTAACGTTTTTCTTTTAACATTACTTAACAATAAATGAAATAAAACTAGGTAGAGTAAGTTCTGCCCCCTTAAACACTGGAGAAATTGAGTGACCGTGTGGACTTGGTGGTAAGATGTGGCCCCTGCGGGTCTTCCTTAGCTTAACCCAGTGGCAGTGGGACTGAGAAGACCTCAGTGATGGGGCCACTTTATGGGGAAGGGGTCGTGAGAGAGGGGACCGTCAGTCCCGCCTTCCAGTGCCTGGGGGAGGGGCTTCAAGATGCCCTGGAGAACTGGAGTTGGCTCTGCTGCAGGTTTTGGGGGAACCCAAGGTATCTTGTAATTGTCACTGGGATCTTTTTGTATCTTCTAGGTCAAGGTGCTTTGGGGGATTTGGGTTACATGATTTGGTGTTTATACATCTGTATATTTTGAAATTTCAGCTAGGATTTGCTAAGCTCCCACCATGTGAATGCTGTGCTTACTGGGGCCATTTGATTTAACATGTGCTCTTTGTTAAGAACAAGAAAAGCTTAAAGAATATAGTTACATTCTCATTCTTACCACCTTATACCTATTCTTAAACATATGCTGCATTTTCATTTTCTTAGGTCACATAAATATTTTGGTGGGGTTTATATACCCTATTAGATCCTGGTGTGGTGGTGGATGCCTATAATCCTAGCACTTAGGAGGCAGAGGCAGGAGGATCACTGTGAGTTTGAAGCCAGCCTGGGCTACAAATGTGAGTTCAAGGCCAGTCTGCACTACATAGCAGGACCCTTTCTCAAAAACAACAACACCTAAGCAAAAAATCAAAACCCTCAAAAACCAACTAACCAACATCAATCCTATCAGAGATCCACAATATTGGATATTTTGTTTTAGTTCTAGAATGTTCTCAAAGCCTCATGTGTTTGAGGTGGGGCTTTTGGAAGGTGATTGGATCATGGTGGAGCTATGCTCATCAGTGGATTAATCATGGGAAAAATTCAGAGCAGGCTGTGTGGTCAGAGGGGGAACCTGGTTAGAAGTGGTCACTGGGGGTGAAATCTGGAGGGTGCATCTCTTTCTTCTGCTCTTTTTTTTTTCTTTCTTCTTCCTGGTCTCCATGAGGGGAGCAGCTCTCCTCCACCAGGCCTTTCTGCCATGCTGTCTCTGCCTTGAGCCAGCTAACCACAGATTGTAATTGGGAGCCCAAATAAACCTCTCCTCCTGTAAGGTGCAGATGCTGGGTATTTATTTCAGCAACGAGGAAAGTGATTCAGACACATATAAATGGTTACATAGATTGAAATCTACATCTACAAAGAACCAGAATGGACACTTGATCCACTAAAAACATTCTAGTCTGTGATCCAGACATTCCTTCTCTGCTGAAATTCTCTAGAGTTATTGTATCATCTCCTGAAACTCTCAACCAAAAGTGGAACTGTCCTCTGTCTTCCAGGAAATGCCATAATTTCTTGAAACAGATTTAATGTAGTCCCTGAGGGACTACATTTCTTCTATTGAGGAAAGCTTAACCTGGATAGAGTGGATCAGGTGACAAACAGTTCATCATTAATCTATCTGTTTCTACACGGGGCTGTAAGAAATTATCCTGGCTCAGTTGTTAATATTTGCTAATAAAGATAAAAATTAAACATATACCTGTGTTTTCTGGTTTGAATAAGAGAGAAAAAAAAGCAAAATCAATTACACAAATCTTGTTAACTAAACTGGACTTGAGTAAATGATTGCAAATAGTTTGCATTTTTGTTGTCCAAATCAGCTTCATCTCCTCAATTAAAATAGGTTTACTTCATTGACTTGCTTAGTTTTGATCTCCATGGCAGGGATGAACTTTTCCCAAACACTACCATGTACTCATCACTATGAAAAAGTCAGTGAAAACCATCACTCCTAAAGAAAGTCTTTTTGCTTTAATAGACCTTGGTCTCACTGCAGTTTCTTCGCCTGTACTGTGCTCAGCCTACTGCTCCTCCTTGGGTGTTGAGTGTCCCCCAGAAGTCCTTGCACTGAAGACCTGGCTGCCTGAGTGCCATTGCTAGAGGTGGGGGGCTTAGTGGGAGGTCTTTAGGTCACTGGGGGCATGACCGTGAAGGGGACTTCCTCTTTCTCTTTGGTCCTTAATTTGTGATATTTATGTTTTTGTTCTACCATCTTCTCCTGCCATGGTATATTGCCTTGCTACAGGCCCAAACTGAGGAGCCACTGATTTATAGGCCAGACCTCTAAAACTATAAGCCAAACAAACCTTTTTTTCTGGGTAAGTTATTGATCTCAGGTATTTTGTCATAGTGACAGAAAGCTAACACACCTTTAGACTTTACAAAACAAATTTTCATGAACTAGAAGGTCTTCTCCTGTGCTACTAAGTCCATACCTCTGAGGATCCTTTTCCTTGGTGACAAAGACAGTATCTGAATGCTTGTCTGGTGGCTTTTTTTTTTTTGCCTGGCCTAGTGGTTGTGGAAGTAGACCGGGAACCCCGCAGTGGTCCCTCTCGAACTTCCTTTCAAAGACCAAGGCAGAGAGGGTGACCTCCAGTCTGGGACACCCACTTTCTGCTGGAAAGGGGACATCACCCATTGTGGAAGAGCTTGTGTAAGGAAGGGGTCTGGAGCAGAATTATGGTGCCATTGAAGTTAATCATCTCCTGTTCTTTGTGTACATTTGAATAAAATAGTAATTAAGTGACCTGATTTTTTTGTCACTTAACAATATATTATGACATTTTCTCATGCTAACAAATATTTTTTTTTTTCATGACATGGTGTTGAATGGATGCCAAGTACCCTTTATATTGAAAATGTACCAAAATTTTCTTAATTATTAGTCTTTTATTTTGATTTTTATAATCTTTTTAGTGCTATATACAATGCTACATCAGCATATTTTATGATCATTTTGCAAGATAGTTTTCATTTGGAGTAAATTTCTAGGTCTATCATTATTTAGTAAAAAAGTATACAGAACTTTTTCTGAGATTTTTTTCCTCACCTGGTAATGGGGATTGAACCTAGAGGGTCTTTTCACTGAACTACATCGCCAGAATTATTTATTTAAAGAGAAAAAAACATGAAAAGGGTAGAAATAATACAGAATTAAAAAAAGATAAACAATAAGAAATCACTAGTTGATAAATTACATATTGTCCTCTTAGAAATAGTTGTTCAAGTTGCAAAATTAAAGCATACAAAGTATATATTCAAACAGTGAGACTGTAAACAGCTATGCATGCATGAGTCTCTACATGTATTTCTATCCTTTCTGTATTAGAAGGAGAAACAAAACATAACAAGACAAAACAAAACAAATTCCTATAAAAACATGAAACCAAAAAGTCATATAAAACCACAGTACAAGGTGGTCTACAATGATTACTGTGTTGTTTCTTATTATCTTCAATAGAACTGTCTATATCATCAGGCATAATTGAATATAGCAGTATAATTGAATATAGCAGTACATAACAATATTAGTAAAAATAAAACATTGTGGACAGTATAAAACTTCAAAGGCAGGTAATAATCAAACCAGGGTGGATATTCTAGTGAATCTTGTCATCTTAAGTACAGTTGCCTATACTCTTAGACTTGATACTATCAATCATAACAGCTTTGAATAAAATCTATCAATACAAAACAGCGATCCAACAAACCAGATTCAATTACGATCAGTCATGGTAAAATATGTAAGTTATACAGAGCTTCAGATTAAGTTAATAGGAAATTAAGGATGATTACCGTACTCTATCCTGCTATTTTTGGGATAACTGTCTGTGCCCTCAAATTTAGTACAGAGAGACAAACTGGAACAGAATATAATCCATCTAAGCAGAGTGGTGGGAGTAATGTGGGTTTTAAATCCTGGTACACTATTAACAATATCTTCCGCCTTCCTTTTTTAGGCTATTCCTCCCCTTTCACTCCCACAGGGTGCTGTGCATTTTGGGACCCACCAACTCCCTCAATTTTTAGATTGGGGGGCAACCTGGTTTTTACCTAAGTGGTTCCGAACCTTCTCACTCCTGAACTTGATCTCAAGTTGTATTCCTTTACCTACAAAAGTCTCAAGGTTTTCCTTTGTTATAGCTGAGTAGTTCTCTACTGCACATAAGGATCATGTCTTTCCATCCTATCTGCAGGTGGTGGTTGAATTGCTTCTATTTCTCCCTGACTCCCTATCACATAGAACATTGTTTTCTCATATTTGATTTTTGGACCATAAATCCTCTCAGGTTGATTATAGTTCCTATACAGAGCATCTCAATGGACCCTACCTCCTGATCTACTCTGCCTGTCTTTTTTTTTTTTTTTGGTGTGTGTGTGTGTGTGTGTGTGTGTGTGTGTGTGTATAAAGGCCATCTATGTTAAAGATTCTAGCCATCCTTCTCTGCCTCATTTCTACCATGCTATTTTTCTGCCTTTGTTTGTCTACTTGTCTCCTTCTTTCTACTGCCTGCCCTGTTCATTGAGGCCTTTCTGCCACTGTTCCTAAAATCCTGGTTTTTTTTTTCCCCTCTCTAGAATGTCCTTCAGTATTCTCTGTAGGGTTGGATTGGTGGTCACAGATTCCCCCAGTTCCTCATTGTCATGGAAGCATCTTATTTCTCCATTAATTTCTAGTGACAGCTTCACAGGGTACATCAATCTGGGCTGGAGGTTATTTTCTTTCAGGGTTTGTAATACTTTGCTCCAAACTCTTCTTGATCTGATGGTCTGTGTCGAGAAGTCTGGCGTGATCTTGATGGGTTTTCCTTTATAGGTGATCTGTTTCTTTTCTCTGATGGCTTTTAATATTCTGTTTTCATATTGAATTTCTGGTATCTTGATTATTATATGTCTGGGTGTAGATCTGTTTTGGTTGTAGGTGGCTGCAGTTCTGTATGCCTCACATAACCAAAAGTCATTTTCTTTTCCCATGCTTGGGAAGTTTTCCTTAATTATTTCTGTGAATAGTCTTTGTAATTCTCCTGTTTTTATTCCTGTTTCTTCATTCACGTTTCTTATTCTTAAATTGTACATTCTCTTGTCGTCTTCTAGCCTTTGTATTGTTACTGCCTGTTTCCTTGTTATTTTTAATAGATCTTTCCTTTCATGATCACACATTGCAAACTTGTGTTCAAGTTTTTTTAATTTTTTTTATTTAAAGAGAAAAAAACAGGAAAAAGGTAGAAATATTACAGAATTTCAAGAAAAGAAGATAAACAGTAAGAAATCACTAGTTGATAAATTACATATTGTTCTTTTAGAAATAGTTATTCAAGTTACAAAATTAAAGCACACAAAGTAGACAGTCAAGCAGAGAGAGTGCAAACAGATCTGTTCAACAATCCAACAAGAACCTAGAAATATGGTCATCAGTCCCACACACCTAAACATACATGCAGCTATATCTTTTATAGCACTTCCTATTGCCTCTTTTTTTACAATAGCAATTATACATTTTTAAAATTTTATTTAAAGAGAAGAAAAAAGCAAAATAGAAAAAAGGGTAGCAACAATACAGAATTCTAAAAGAAAGAAAGAAAAAGGAAAATGAGAAAAAGCCCCACTAAGAAATCAGTAATTTATAAATTACATACTGTCATCCTGGATGTAGTTGTTCAAGTTACAAAGTTAAAGGGTACATAGTAAATACATAAACAGTCAGACTACAAACAGTTCTGCTCAAAGATCCAACAAAGATTCAGCAATATGGTCATCTATTTTACACACTCAAACATACATGCAGTTATATCCCTTAGAGCACTTTCTTTTCCTCTCTTTTTTACAATAGCAATTACACATTTTGGTTTATTACACTTGTAGTTT